>PVJX010040664.1:0-15070 GCA_004027295.1 Dolichotis patagonum | reverse complement strand
GCAGCCCCTCCTATCACCACCACCAATGGCCTGGCCCTAATGTCTGCAGTGCTGCGGTGGAGGATCCCAGCCTTGCCCCAGCCCTTCACCTCTCCCTCTTCCTTGGTTGGTCAGCCCTTGCCTCAGCTCATGGTGGAAAGTTTGCCGCACAAAGGCACAGAGGCAACCGTGTGCATTTACTGCTGACTCTGGAAAGGCCACAGTCAATGGACCACCAAAGAGGGTGGGTCAAAAGTTTGGGGTGCTCACCTGTTCAGGACACCCTGGAAACTGTGCCAACTGTTACCTTCCAGGGTCCTGACTGCATTAGGCGGAAGTAAGCAGAGTTAGATCTGGACAAGGCTTTAATGTGTCAAACTCAGCATGTTCCCCTCACTGACAGGGACCTGCCCACCATTGTATTGGTTCCTGTGCATGTGGAATTCACGGCCCTGTGGAAAATGCGGTCCCAAAGGCCACTTTCCCTTGGGAAGTGAGCATCATGAAGAGTGCTCAGGTTCATTACTGGGAATCCTCTTTTCCACTTTCTCTTGAGTTCCACAGTTCCCATGTTTTCTACCACACAGGCTAGTACATGGCCGAGCCACAGTCGCACCTTCCTCAGGCTGGGCACCCCTCCAGGACTGTTTGTGTCCCCAAGGTCTTCTGCAACACAGAGACATAGCCAAAATGCATTAAAAATGTGTTTGATGGGTTTTTTCCTTCCAAACAAATAATTTGCTGATCACAGTAAACTAACTCCTGTTAATGAGGTGATGGCATTCCTGTCAGGCTTGGCCATGTGATTCCTTTTCTCTGCACACCTCCCATCTACTTGGTACTCTTACCATACTTTGGTTACTTTAATAGTACAAAGACATGGCTTTGTCCATGGGGGAATGTGTTACAGGCTGCCAGAAGTTGAGGGCTTCATTTCCTTCAAGGCTGCCTGAGATGGGAAATTGCCACCAGACTTTTCTAGAATCATCCCACAGACCCTTGGGGAGCAGCTGACTGCACTTTCCATATCCCGCTATCACTGGGATCTTACCCACCAAAGGCTATGTCCTCAGGCTCAGACCTCAGCTTGGCCCTTCTGGGAGGAGGTGGCAGCTCTGAAGTGAGTCCAGAGGAAGGTTGTTGGGTCACCGGGCCACCCCTCAGAGGCGGCGTGGGACCTTGGTCTTTTTCTCTCTCTCATTGGCTTCCCAGCCATGAGGTGAGGGATTTTGCTCACCTTTGCCCTTTTGCCAAAATGTGAGGCCTCACAACCAGACCAAAAGCAGTGGGGCCAATGGGTCATAGACAAAAACAGCCAGAACTGTGTGCACATAAACCCTCTCTCTGTAAGTCCATCACCTCAGGTACTTGTTATTGTAATGAGCAGCTGATCAACACATACCCCTTCCAAATTCCTGGATGAGACAGAAGCCTGGGAAGCACCTGGGAAGCACCAGGGAAGCAGCAGCAGAACCATGCGATGGGGCGAGGACATGTGATGCCCCTCTTCCCTAGGTTGCTCCTTCTTGTTCTTATTCTCCAAGCTGATTATTACTAATGTGCAGTTGGGCTGCCCTGGGACTCTGACAGTTGGGAATTTTTGTGGCTGGAACAGATAATGCTCTTACATTTTTGATGGTCCTGGCATCATCTGTTGCTGTTAGATACTCTCACCTCAGCAGAACATATAAAATTTCCATGTATTGAAATGTCCCACCTTCCAATATTGTGAACACAGAATGAAAAATGCTGTTAATAATTCTCTGGCCAGAGCTTTAGGCCTAAACCAGTCAAGATCCACACATCAAATAACTTTTTTGTTTTTTGTTTCCAGTTTTTATTTTTTGAAGCAGGGTTTTGCTATGTGGTTCAGGCTGGCCTTGGACTGACTAGGTGGCCCAGGATGGCCTTGCACTTGCAGCCGTTCTTCTGCCTCAGCCACTTGAGTGCTAGGATTTCAGGCATGGTCTACCACACCCAGCTCAAATAAACATTTTCTATCATTGCATATCTGTAGAGTTGCTCTTGGATACTGGCTCATCCCAGAACAACTGAGCAGGTGGCAATTAATGTCAGGGCCTGACCTTCAAATTTTCACTAGGACTGGTCTGCTAAGTAAGATGCTCATAGCTCTGTCTTTCTCACATCAGGCCTTCACAAGGCCCAGACGTGGAGCCCAGTTCCTGCCTTGCGGCTGACTGTGAGCAAATGTCCTCAGCAGGGCTTGCTGTGAAGGGAAGTGGGGTACGTGGCAGTGCTCTGACCCCCCTTTCAAGAAAACTGTCAGGCTCCTTCCATCTTGCCAGGGGAGCCCCTCACAGCAACAGAGCTGCTCATTCCCAGGCGTAACTGAGAGAGTACAGGTGGCTCAGCAGGAGAAGCGGACATCGGAGGCCAGGCTGTGCCTCTTCCCACCATCTGCCTGCTTGGCCTCCCATGCACAGCTCTATCACTGGCACAGCCACTGACTGTCTCCTCTCCTGGGGCTACCAGAGCCAGAGAGTGGCCCACCTGACTCCCCTACAGCTTCCTGTGCCTTCCCTGTGAGCTGGCTCCACTCTCCTGGCAGAGGCCCAGCCTCCTCAAGTTGGAGGGTGGTCCCCAGCCTGCTCCCCACACCATTGCCACCAGCCTGGTGGGGCTCCTACACTGTGCTGAGGAGCAAGGGGCTCAGCCTTGGTAGGAATGTTATGCAATTTCTAAGGATTATGGTAATGTGCGTTCACTCTCTATTTAATCACAAGGATAGCAGCCAAACATTAGATTACAGGCATCAGAGTCGTTGATGTTTACTGAAAACCAAGACAGCACTACAGTGCTGTCCAACAGTACATATTCATTAAAGGAGAAAAAGGAAGTTCTTTCAAATGCCCACTGCATGTAATTTACTCTGATGAATACCCACAGAACATGTGTTTCATGTCGAGGACCAGTTAATTTTCCCTTGGCTCTTTCCCATGAACTTGCCACAAGGCCATAACTATTCAGTCTCAACATGACTGCAATTCCAGAAGACTCCTGTGGTGAACAGTGGTGTTTTGCTGAGTAATTCCCCCTGCCCGTCCCTTGTCTTATTCCTGCAGCACTAAGCATAGGTACCTTGGCTCAGCTCCACTACCTGGGCTCTGTCAGTCCTTCCTGAGGCACCATGTGTGGGACATTCTCGGAGTCCTCCCTGGCTGCTGTCTCTCCTTGACAAGTTTCTTCCTCAAGTTCTTCATCAAACCTCCAGAGAATATATGCTAGAAAAAATAGCCTGCAACAAATCGAGATATGCGTGCTCAGATGCTTTAACACAGAGCTCTGAAGCAGGAGAAGCAGATACCCGAGGTCAGGCTGTGCCTCTTCCCACCCTCTGCCCCCTTGGCCTCCAATGCACAGCTCTATCGCTGGCACAGCCACTGACTGTCTCCTCTCCTGGGGCTACCAGAGCCAGAGAGTGGCCCACCTGACTCCCCTACAGCTTCCTGTGCCTTCCCTGTGAGCTGCACCAACCCTGCTTTTCGTCATTGTCCTGTGGCATAAATAAGAGTCTTCTGCTTTACATTTTTAAAAAACACCACCTTTGAAATGTGGGTTCTAAGTCTCATCAATGATATCTACTCTGAAGTAGTACAGAGCTGCTAGTTTTCAGGATAGAAATTAACAATAAGAATTTCTAACTAAATTGTCAAGAGGAGACAGTTGTCAAGGTGGGAGTCATTATCGGATTGTATCATAGGGTGGGCCCCTTTTCTCCCATGCAGACACTACCCAATGGTGGCAAACTTGTGGTACATATGCTGTAGGCAGTTTGTTATCACTGAAAGCTCTAAAAGGTTCACCATCACTGAGTCCTACACCCTTACAGCTTTCCTTTTCTGTTTTCATCATAATTTTTCCCTCCACTGGATCATATGCATATTCTAGTAGCTCTCCTCTTTATGAAAATCAAAACTGTCCCTGACTCCCTATCCTCCTCTAGTTATTGCCCCTGTTTCTTCTTGATGGTTTGTCTTTAGTTTGTCTCAGGTTCCCCCTCCCCCACATCAGCCCTGTGCAGAGTGGGGCTTCTGCTGCGTGATGAGGAGGAGGACACACTGGGGAGCCTGCTGTTGGCCTCATTTTGTGCAGTGTAGGACCCTGGGATGTTCTGACTCTGGGGGTGACAGTGAACTTGCTCATGTATGTATTTTTTTCCATATTAGGGTTTGAATCCCGGGGAGCACTGAGCTACATCTGAAGCTCTTTTTATTATTTTATTTTGCAGCAAGGTATTGCCCAGTTGCCCCGGCTGGCCTTTGCTATCCTCTTGCCTTAACACTCCCGGGTGTGCACTGCCATGCTCAGCTTACATGTGTTATTTTTTGGTCTGAGAATATTTTATTTGTTCTTGAGTGACATTTGCCTAGATCAAGAGCTTTTTTTCGTACTTGAAAAAAATCTATGCCTCTGTCTCATTACTGTAAAAGGGGAAAGTGTGCTTACCATCTAATTGCTATTCCTTTGGAGATAGTTGTCTTTCCCCAACATCTGGAGACAGGGTGCTAAACAAGTCAGACCCACTCTCAGCAAAGTTCAGTTATCTCCTGGAGGAATAACTGGTGTGAAACTGCAGCTGTGTGATTGTCTCAAGATAACAGATGGCCTGAGGGGCTGCCTAGGCATAGAGTCCTAAGTTGGTGAGTGCATCTCAATTTCCAAAGGTCCCATGCACTTAAGGAGCTAGTTTTCAAAACCTGGCCCACTTACCTTACAAGATAGAAGCTGCTTCAGGAGTAGGGGTTCTGGAGATCAGCTCCAGGTTATCTGGTGGGCAGCTGATGTAAGCAGTGCTTAGATCTGGGGGTAGACCCCTGGAGGGCGTTTTCAACACTTGTGATTCATTGATCTCTTCCTTCCAATTCCAGGTGGCCGTGTGTGTGTGTGTGTGTGTGTGTGTGTGTGTGTGTGTGTGATTTCTACACCACTCAGAGTTGGTAAGAGTTTGTTGTAAAAGGTAGTTGAGTTTGGTATCATACATCCCAGAATCCCAGTTCTGACACTGGAAACTTGGAGAGGTACCTAGCCTCGCTGCATTTAGCTCCCTCAAAGGGAAAACTCGGAGAGCAATCATACAGATGCCCTTTAAGGACAAACTAAAGGCAGAGCAGCTGGCACATTTCTTGGCACCTGTTAAGCACTCAAGACACGTGCGCTTCCAGTGTTCTGGGAGACAGGAGTGAGCAGAAGGACGTGCATCAGGCTTGGCTTCACTTAACATGGCTTTGTGTGTCCTTCTTGGTCCCTCATCCAGAGCACAGGATGTGGAGCTTTCCTGTCTCCTGCTTATATCCTGGTGCTGACATTTGCTAGTTAAGTGACCTGAGAAAAGTATAAAACTTAGAAAGTCTGATAAAATAGCTCACTTGTTGGCTTGTTGTGGACAGATTTGCATTGGTTTTGTAGCTCCCTGTGGGCCTGCGGGAGCTGTTTTCTCTCCAGAAACCACGGCATACAGCTGTTCACCTCACAGCCCCTACCCCACAGCCTCCCCCATCGCCTGCAAGGTCTGGGGCGTCGGTGGAAATGGTGGGAGCAGCTGAAACTAGTGAGCATTTCTGCTTGGCTACAGAAAATCTCTCAGTTGCTCTGATCCTCATTTTTCCTGTTTTGGGGCTGATACAGGGATTAGTGCAGCACATATAGAAGATTAATAATATGTTTACCAGGTGGAATGATAAACAAGTGGTGAAACCCATAACAAAAAGTTCTGGTTAAAGGCATCCTGGCTCTTGAAGAAACATTTTGATGTAGAACCTGTCATTCCCCATAACCTGTCATAGTGCTGGGATTACAGGAAGGGCCCACCATGCCCAGGTAAACATAATTTTAAATATAACATGGGTGCTCCAGGATCTTCAAGGTGGTAAATCACTGAGGAATAGACATTCTTAGACAATCACATTTGCTGTCTAGACCCTTTCTCCAGCCCTCAAGCCTTTATTAAAAAGTACCCAGACTATCCTCCTGAGTGTGAGGATCTTCTCTTGGAAACCTGTTTGCTGTCCCCCTTGGCAGCAGACCCTGATCTATGTAAGTGCTTGCTTTTTCTACATTCGTGGCTGATTGGCGAAACTACTTTTGGCCCTGTATCACCAGGTCCCTATTGGAGACTCAGCAAAGAGCCCTGATTGTCTGTGTTAAGGGTATGGTGAAACAATAAAAAAACAGAGACAAGTTTAGTAATACATGAATGGCTGAGAAGTCAGTGTCTCCCGATGGGTTCTCTCTTGACACTCCTGAACAGCCGCCGTTTACCAGGTGTATACAGTGATAGGCAAAGCTAGTGAAAGATTCCAATTCTATGGAAGACTCAGACTCAGGCAGGCATAGATGATCATACACTAAGAAGGAACTTGGCCTGGAGTATAACCCTGGGACGACTCAAGAAAGTGTAGACGATCTTATACTAAGTAGAGGTAATGGGAAATCTCAGATGGGTGGTAATGATAATCCCTAGCCTCCATTTTATCATCCCTTAGGGAAGTATGCAAAATTAGCCATTGTGAATTTGTGGTCCCCAGCAGCCCCCCATAGCAGGGAGCAGATGGCAAACTGGTTAGGGTTTTGGTGCCCAGAAGAGAGTAATGGGTGGGAGCAGTTCCCTGGCATGGTGGGGTTTAGGGGACCAATGCAAGGTGCATCTAACAGCAGATACTTTAGAGCAGGCCAAACCCTGCTAGCACCCAGAGGACCAGGGTGCCAGTGGCTGTGAGGCACACAGTGCCAGGCTCCTGGGCACAAAGCTGGGCAGAGCTGAGTGTGGGGGAGGAATGAGGAGAACAACAGCTGGGTGTGCAGTAAACATTCACCATACTTCTGGAGGCTCACCCCCCACCCCACCCACCATGGGCGATATTGGAACCTGACCACCCCCCAACTCTGGTCTGCTTTAGGGCCCTGCTTCCTGTCTGCCCTTTGTTAAACAGCAGCTAAAAAGGCTTGGACTGCGGCCCTCATGTCACAGTACAAATCCAGATGACCATGTGGCTGACAAATGGCACAGCCACAACGCACTCATAGCCCTCCAGTGGAAGGGAGCTTTCCCAGCTCGAGTTGGTGTCCCTCACTCCTCATACTGGAGGGAGACAAAGAGGACCGGTTAGGAGTGTGTGGCATTCCTACCCTGCATCTTCCGCTCTGCGCAGGCTTTTCTGATGGCTCCTGCTGCAGGATGCCTCCTGCTCCAGGATGCCTCATTATAACAGCATTCCCTCCCGCCCAACTTTGGTCTTTGCAGTAGTGAAGACTGGATTTGGATCTTCATAGTGGGCCGTGTCCCCAGTCCTTCCTTTCTTTCTTTCTTTCTTTCTTTCTTTCTTTCTTTCTTTCTTTCTTTCTTTCTTTCTTTCTTTCTTTCTTTTTTTCTTTCTTTTCTTTCATTTTGAGATAAGTTCTCCCTAAACCGATAAATTGCCCCAGTTGAGCTCTAACTTGTGATCCTCCTGCCTCAACCTCCCAAAGTGCTCAACCCGGATACATTGTGCTCATTCAAAAAACATCTAGTGCTTCCTCTGTTCATGGAGAAAAAAGCCCAAACTGTTGAGTTTTTCATGCAAAGCTATTGTTCCGTGATGGTGCCCTCCACTCAGAAAGTATAGGTATTCCTTCTTCAGTGATCAAGTCACATTCCTGTGACCAGGTCACTAAAAGAACTGAATGGAAATTGTGTACAGCATGTAACACATTACAGTATTCACAACAAAGTGACAATCTAAGGAAATCCCTGCTTTATGAGTTTGCCTTTACTTGCAGAACTCTTACATGTAGTACTGTAGTGTATAGCAGAACACAAAGCTACAGTACTGTACTGGACAACCAGCAAAAATTACAGTACTATATAGACGAGGCATACTACACACACACACAAAAAAGACATCAAGGCTCCATAACAAGATGTACAGAAGTGTACAAAAAGCAAAAAACAAAAAATGAAACACAGATGCATGGTGAATCTGAGAGGAGGGCCCAACACCTGAACAGGGCGCCTTACCCTGCTCCTGAACAGCCCCTGCTGCTCATGCCCTGCCCTTGGCTCTTGACTCCAGCGGTGGGCGCAACACTCCCCCAACCCTGGTGACTGCCGTAGTCCCACCTTTCAAGTCGGTGCTGGCCCATACATCATACTCCTGCCATAGCCTCCTAGCACAAAAACATCCCTGTTCATGCTCCATGGTCTTCTATGACTGTTGCCTGCTCAGCATGTTTATATACATGTTTCCTCCTTCCCTACCATACAAGCAAATCGCCCAAACTGCCTTCACTCCTTTCTCCTCCTTTCATCTTTCCCGTGGTGCTAAGCATGTGCTTTTGCATGCAGAAGATACTTAGTGAGCACTCATGGAACTGCAGGAAATCCACTGCAAATCTTTTTCCAAAGTAACTCCCTAAAGATGAAGAGTTGGGGAAGGTGGGGGTTATAGTTATCATCCCTGTGCCCCCCCATCTCTCTCAGTCCCCTCTCTCTGTCTCTGTCTCTCTGCCCCCCCTCCCCCCAAAGCGTTCAGCAGGGCCTATGCTGCAGCACCGGGGCTCAGAGCGCGGGAGGGAGCCTTGTGGAGGGAAATGCTGCTTGCAGAGAGCTTGCTGAGAGGGCAGAGAAGAAAGCTTGTTATGAGTGTTGAGTACGTGAGCAAGAGGCTCAGATCCCTCCATTTTTATAAAAGCCAAGCATCCTTTTAAGTGTGTGTGGGTACTTTTTCAAATGTTAAAACCTCAAACTTCTAAGAAAGCCTAAGTTGGGGACAGAGGCTGGAGTGTGGGCAGGTATTTCCTTTTTGACTTCCCAGGAATGGTGGCCAGCCCACTCTGGTTTATACTGGAGGGCCAGGGTCTGGGAGGTGTGGGCATTTGCACCCAGCATGGGAAACAGAGTCCAGCATCAGCTGGTGACTTTGCCACCTCCTTTGTGAAATCAGCACAGGGAGTGGAACTGAAGCTCTTGCTGTCCTTAAGGTCCCCATCTGGCCTCCAGGAAGTCTGCATGAAAAGGACTCACAGCATGAAAGGGTGGGTGAGCTGCCACCACTGCTGCCCACCTCCTTCTACCTCCAGCCAGTTGTCCTCAGGAAATGTCTTCATCTTCATTACTGAACTGCTAAAGAGGCTTTGCTTCCCCAGCACAGGGAAGGGGCTTCAAAGCTTCAGACTGAGGCTCTGCTCTCTTTCCCTAGGTATTTCCTGTTCCCTGACCTCCCCTGCTGCTGCCCCAGCACACTAAGAGATGCTCCTCCCTGCCTCTCCCTCCTTCAAGCAGAGGCTTAAAAATAATATCCTGTGTTTGTGCAGCATGTTCCAGCAAGACAGCCAAAGCCCTTGGCAAATAACTGCTCCTCCTTCCTGCACCGCTCCTTTCCCACCGAGCCTCAGCTGGGGATGGGTGCAAGAGCTCAAGGTTTGGGAGAGCAGGAGAAACTGCACTTGCAATACAGAAGTTTTTAAAATAAACGAGAAAGGTTGAAAAACCTTCATATCCTGGTTGCAGAATCAAGTTCACCCTGGAATCTACTGTTCATTTGGATTCTGCCTACCTGGCTGTTTTCCTGGTGACATTTCAGGTGGAAGCCTGTTATGATTCTGACCCGGCTGATGGGATTAAGCACCTACTGATTTAAATGTTAACTCCTTGACCTTCCTGGTGTGCTCCCCATTGTACAGATGGGAAACTGAGGTTTCTGAGATGTTACGGGACAAGGTCCAAAGAGGTTCCTACTGAGCTAAAAAGCCTGCACCCGTCCTACCCATACAATAAGTTTGCAGGGGTTGACTCCTGTCACAGAAAAAGAGTTTTTAGGACTAGTGACTAGGCATAAAGGAACTTTCCAGGCAGAAATTTAAATTTTAAGGTACACAGTCAAAGGAAATAAGAGTGCAGGCTGAGAGGGAGAGAGAGAGAGAGAGAGAGAGAGAGAGAGAGAGAGAGAGAAAGGGATAGAGAAAAGGAGAGAGAGAGGGAAAGGGAGACAGAAAGAGAAAGGGAGAGACACATGGTAGGCATTATGATCTGGAGCTGGGTATATTTAGGTGCTTGATGGGTGATCTAGAATGTGTGTCTCATTGGTGGGCTGTGTCAGAATGCAAACCATTTACAGGTGTTTTCAGGTGAAATATGCTGCCTACTAATGCTGCTGCTTTCTTGAAGATGGAGAAGTATAACTTACAGGTGAAAAACCTGGTCTACTCACAGGAGGAAAAGGCCAATTTGCAATTGAAAAGAAATTGCCCAGGCTTACCATGTCTTGGGAGAAGAGAAAACACAAAAATAAAGTGGAGTTGAGTAACTTTTACATCCTGCAACTGCAGTTTCTTAAAAGTACAATTTTAAAATTCTGATTTTCCTTGTCTTCTTTTTACCTATCTTTATTTTTTTTATCTTACCTGAAGATGAGCCAGATACTGGAGTCCACATCTCTTGCTGCTGGACTGAGGCTCAGTGTGCTGCTGAGTGTGATGGGACAGACATGTATGGTTTAGGTTGAAGATCAAAAAATCCTGATACCAGAAAGACATAGCTCCCAAACTGCTGGATATCAGGGGTGCCACAACATCGAGGAATGAAGTCACAAACCAAAGGAAGAAGTTAAGAGAGTTTTCCTGAAAATAGTGACAGAACAGTGCCTGGATTTCTAGGAGGTGTCTTGGATGGGTGACCACTGAGGTCCGTTGTAGGGTGATGTATACTGTAAATCACAACATGGGTACAAAGTGGGTCAAAATACAGTCAACCTATAGGATCACAAATAGAACCACTTAGCTAAAACTGATCCAATGGAGAAACAAGTCACACAGCAAGCATACATGAGAAGAACAAAGACATTTTTGGGAAGCGATGGGTCCAGATGCTCTGGCCACCCACCCAGGTGACTGACAGCTATCTGGACTCACTGGACCAGGTGGTGCTAATTACAGTATAATCACTAGTTGTTGTTCATTCCTTAGGGAAGAACACAGGCCTGGCCATTGCTTCTCATCTTGCTCCTCCAGCTACACTTCTGATGTTTACATTTTGGTATTGACTTCCTTGAGGGCCTAATACAGTACCTCGCTTACTGTATATTAATTTCTATTTAACCTAGCTGTTTATAATAGCCCCATCCTTCTCTCCATCTCCATGGCTTATATGTAGATGTGGGGACAGTTAAGTGGCATCTCCCACTTCTTGCTGCTTTGCTCTTGCTTCGGCCCTGCCACCGGCAGGTAGCTGAGTTCCCAGTCACATTCATGGCATCTCACAGCCATGCACTAATCAGTATTTCTCCACTCAACACTTCCCTCTTTGGACTCAGTCAGACTTCAGATTTAGACCTGGACATCCACCTGGCTCTGGTCTCCAATGCACTCTGTCCTACCCAGTGGAGCCAGATAAACATGTTAAGGTTCAGCTCAGACCACCACACAGATCTGCCCAAAGTGGGAACAGTACTCTCCCACTGTGATCCAGAATACAGACCTCTGCAGCCTCCAACGCTCGATAACATCACCTCGACCTGCCTGAAGCTTGACTCCTGCTACTCCTCCACGCACAGCCCACACTCCACCTCAACCTGCTTTCTACCAGCTCTTGAATGGCTGTGCACTGCCCACTCTGTGCCTTAGTATTCACCTGCACTAGTTTTCTTCCCTGGAATGCCCTCCTCAGCCCTCAAAGCCACCTACAAATTTCATTCTTTCTTTAAAGCCTTTTCCAAATGTTATTTCCTTCATGAAACTTCTCTGATGACCCAGTCCTTACACCTCCTTCAAATCCTTAAAATGGCCTATATTTTTCTTGCAGAATTCATTTTTGGCCACCCTGTAGTGAAACTATTTTTGTCTTTCCTAAATGCAACATATGGGGTGCATTCCTGAAAACAAGTATGTGACTACTTTTAAAACATGCTTTCCAGAGTAATTATTGAATAACATATATTAAATAAATGTTTGTTTTTTACATGAATGAATATTTGCACTAAATGCTCAATAAACTTATTTACCAATGATCACCAACTATAACTTCTTCAGCTGTGAGTTAATCATCTAACCTGCAGTTCGTACTGCAGCTACCTTTAACAATCTATATGGTAGCTGGGTATGGTAGCACATGACTATATCCCGGCTGGGGATGTAGCTCAGTATGAAGGCCCTCAGTTCAAGTCCCAGTATATGTCTGCAGCAGGTCTGAAACTGAACTAAGCATACTCTAATGCCCACTTCCAGCTCCCTTGCTTTTGTCTTTTGCCTCAGAAGTCCTTATAGCTTGTCCTTTTCTTTGTAAGAATTATTTCATGTGGGGCTGGCTTGATGAGCAATGGAAGCTTGGTTAAGGAGCCAAGTTCCCAGCACTAATATCCATGGATTAATCAGTATCACAAAATTACAGGATGTCAGAGCTGGAAGCAGTGTGGTCCAACCCCTTATTACTGATGAAGACAACGAGCTCCCAGAGGGATTTGCATGAAACAGAGGTGGAACTATCACAAGACTCCCGTCGCCTGGCTCCTGGCCTCTGTGCTGGAACCGACGTGATCTTCCTGAGCCCTTTTGTTTCTCCAGGTGGTGCAGGTGGTTATTTTCTGAGTCATGGCATGCTTCAGCCTCTTTCCCATGACTCCCATGAAGGGAAATCTGACTACACAGGCCCTAGAAAATATGGTCCCATGCTCCCTGCAGCTGGCCTTTCCCATCCACGGTCACACAGATTGCATACTGTCCAGCCTGGTCTGACCGTCTGTTTCACCAAAGAAATCCAGCAGTCAGCGGGTAGAAATTTCCCATCACTAACCAAGCCACAGACCCAAGTTCTCCACATCTTATCTACACTCCCTGCAAAGCTAGAGGTGACCTTGGCTGTTGTGGGGTGGGGTGGATAATCAATTGGAAAGGTGTGATTTAGAGTATGATTAAAAATGACCATACATCTGCACAGCACAGTTTGAACTGGACAACATCTGCTTGAGCCAAGTCCTCCTGGCTCACACAGCCCTCTGAGCAGAAATTACTCACAGGTACACCTTACTTGCTGAGTTTATCAGGCTCTGAGAACTATCCAGGCACTTCTTTCTCTCCTGTGTTACACCTGCAACTCCAGGACTCTGGAAGGCTGAGGCAGGAGGATAGAGCCTAGCTGGACAATCTACTGATTTAGTAAGACCCTGTCTCAAAATAAAAACTTTAGAAAAGGGCTAAGAATGTAGGTCAGTGCAAAGGTCCTGGGTTTAATCCCCAGTAAGACAAAAACCAAACAGAAACTTTTGTAGGTACTACAAAAGAATACTATCAAGTGTCCTAAAAATAATTAGTATAATTAAATCTAGTGATTATTTTACAAACAAACATATGCTCAATTGTCCAGGCAATCTAACTATAAGCAGAGCTGAGCTTTGATTCCAAATGTTACACTTTTTTTCTGTTACCAGTGTTTTTTCTCCTTCCTTCCTCCATTTCTTTTACTTTTCTTCCTCCCTTCCCTCTTTCTTCCTTCCTCCTTTCCTTTTGAGAATCCAAGTGATTTTACCTACTTGAAATGGTACACAAAACATGAACATTTACAACATACACCAGCAGAGCTTTTTTTCCCTTTACTCATAGCGGACAAAACTGGAAACACCCAAGTACCTACCCACAGGCTACTAGGCTGTGGGGTGTCCCTGCAGTGGACTCTGCTCAGCATCATGCAGGACACTGTACCAGTGTGTGCAGACAAGGACACACCTTGAATATTCATGCTGAGCTAAAGGAGACAGGTGCAGAAGGCCACGTACTACAGAGTTCCCTTCACGTGAGGGTTAGAAAAGGCAGAATTAACTCACAGTGCTAGAAAGCAGGTCAGTGAGTTCCTGGGCAGGAGAACTGATTTTACAGTACCTGAGGGAACTCTGAGGTAGAATGGAAATAATTCTCTGTGTGGATTTGTCAAAATTTAGTGAATTACACTCTTAAAATATGTAAGTACATTTTATTGTGTATTAAATATACCTCAATAATATTGGAGGTTTTTGTTTTGCATTTTTGTTTGTTTTTAAAGCAGAGCTTGCTTTTTCTGAGGAAGAGGTGCCCTAATCTGCTTTGATTATAATAATACCTTTTGACCACCCAAGGAATCTGGGGACTGATTAGGAATTGTACGTTTTCAAGAGTTCCTGCTGACATAGTCTCCACCACCTCATGCAGCTGTGAATACTGTCTGGGCCATCTAAGCCATGTAAGGAAGGCAGATCTGTTCATTTTAGGGCAACTCCTTCACCATTTCTCTGCTTACATTCAACAGAAGCAATGATAAGCTCTACCTTTAACAAGAAGAGGCTTCTGGTACAATTTTATTCTCTGTAACGTAAAAAAACAACAGTGATAGAAAGTTAGGGGTCAATTGATGTGACTGGAGTATGTTTGCATGTAAGTAGAAGGAGATTGTGAGTGTGTGTGTGTATGAGTGTGTGGTGAGTGTGCATTTACCTCATGGCACTTGAGTGAAGGGTTGATTTCCCAAATGCACTGACCAGTGGGATGCTCAGCATCCATTTTTATTGCTTTGGAGATGCACAGGAGTCCACAAATGTTTACCAGTGCAGAGGGTCTGAGTTCATCCTGGTCCCAAGCTTTAGGGACCTATTTGAAAAGTCCACAACTCTGATTCCATGCTGGAGTCAGGGACCTTTGCATCAGGGGTCCAATACACCCAACCAGACTGCTGCCTGCTCTGGGGATGGTTGCACATAAAGGAGCTTGGCCACTGTCCCCTCCAGTGATCCCTAATCTGCTCCATTGCCTCTGGGTTAGGGAATCTCCCATAGTGCCTTCCTACCTTCCCCTTTATCTTCTCTGGTCTCAGGAACTTTCTCCGTACAGTCCACACTAATCCTCTTCAAGGGACACAAAACCTTATAGCTGGCTTGGCGAGAGGGTGAGAGGGCAGCGTGGCCAGGATATGTGACAGGCAGCACAGCCTGGTCAAGGCGCTCTTCTCTTCATTGATGAACCCACAGCAGAAAACAAATGGGAGCCAGGAGTTAGTTTTTTTTTTATTAATAACTCAAATAATTGCACAGAAAGTTTTCTATTTGTGCTTCTGTAAGGTCTATGGACTATGTTTGTT
>PVJX010040663.1:0-15078 GCA_004027295.1 Dolichotis patagonum | reverse complement strand
AATCTCATCTAGAATACCCACCTACACACACAGACACACACACACACACACACACACACCCACACATACACACCCTCTAGAAAAATATATGGGCATTCTGTGACACAGTCAATTTGAAACATACAATGAACCAATACAGGTAAACAGAGACACTTGGTTTGGATCTAAGGATTGATACAGATGAATGATCAGATGGGAGAATAAGCTGACCCCATGTTCACACATTAGTCTCCATTTCTGTCCTCTCAAATCTTTATTCATGTCTATCAGCATAACCCAAGAGCTTTTACCCTTAGCACTTCCTGTTCCTCCAAATCTGTGCCCATAAAGGAATTATTCGATGTCAAGAAGGTAAGAAATTAAAATTGTTTTCTTACCCGTTTATTAACCTCACTCACTCAGCTGCATTCAAGTTTGCTAAATACGCCACCTGGATTTTCTCCCTATTTGATAATGCTAGACTCTAATTGATGCCTTAAAGACAAATAGTAATTTAGCCTAAAAGAAATGCTTCGTGAACATTAAAAATAGACCTATGCTAACAGTGACATAACAGGCAGAATAAGGTTCAAAGAATGGACCTCCCTGTGTCTGCTTATCTGGCTACAGGAGAGAAAGCTTGTAGAAATTCATTGAAGACTCTGGTCCACCCTTTTTTCCTTTCCTTTCCCAATGTCAGGATTTAGTCTTCACAACAGCCTGGCTCCTCTACAAGCCATAAGAATGATAGGGTGTATGAAACAGTGCATGCAAAATAAGCACTCTCTTAACAGATGGTGAAGAATAGGGAGTTGAAGGGAGAAAGCTATTGTTAGGCAACATTTCAGGTAACAAAAATAGACTGTAGGGGTTTGGGGAGGAAATTTTGTTTTGGTTCAAAACGGTAAATCACCTGGATGGCTTACATTCTCTGACAATCTAAGAATATCCAATTATCAATTGAAAATCTGGCTACCTAAACTGCTTTTCCCAACTGCACATTATTTGTTCAACACATTTTCTTTAGCTATCAAATTTCTGAGAAGAAACTGTAATATGCTCTTTTCACCATTAAAAAGATTTATTTTTCAAAAAGATTTCAGAAAGAATCTATAGGATGACACACCTGTTCTTGTGAACATTTAAGTTGCCCTTGGAAATAATTAAAGCTATCTGCTTATCTCAAATTGATCAATCATGAAAAACTAAATAAGTCACTCTCAAATATGGCATAAAATGAACATATTCTTTTCATATAAAATTTTTTAAATTTTGAGAAAACTTAATCACTTTATTGTAGATGGTGAAGAATATTGGCAAAATCTGTTTACTCATTGCAGAACTGTCAACAAATGAAAAACATAGAAGACCCAGTTTTTTAAGACCACCTTTCATGATTGGGGGGAACAATTCTTTCCTGTTCTCAAAAGTACTAACTTAAACTGAATCCAATAGGGCCCTCAAATGTTATTGTTATGGCCAAAAAATAATTATCACTGGTTATTAGGTAGATTCCAAATTATCTTCTGGAATAGATCCATCTGATTTTGGACAGTGAAATGGAAAGGTGTATAGTGGAAAGAATATTAGCTATGGTATCAGATCTGGGGTTAATTTCTGGCACAGTCATTTACTAGTTGTGAAATGATGAGCAAATTATTTGATCTTTCTGAGTTTCATTTTCCTCATCTAAAACAGAGTAATCTTATTTACTTCCAAAATACTGTTTTGATGATCAAACAAAATGAAGCACCCAATGAGTCTACTTTATATTATATATCCATATTATATATACAATAAATTATACCATAAAAATAAAGAGGATCTGGGCATGGTAGCACACACCTGTGATATCAATACTCAGGAGGATGAAGCAGGAAAATCATGAGCTCGAGGCAGCCTGAACAACTTAGTAAGCTTAAGGCTGACCTCAACTACATAGTTGCTCAAAAGGAAGGAAGGAACGAACGAACGAACTAATGAAGGAATGAAGGAATGAAGGAATGAAGGAAGGAAGGTGGGAAGGAAGGGATAAAGGAAGAAAATGAAAAAGAGATATGTGTAGACCATGAAGAATTTTAAAAATATTACACTAAGTGAAAGAAATCAGACAATTATACCATATATGGCATAATTTGCACATATATGAAAATATAGATAAAAAAAGTCAATACTTTGCACATATGTGAAAGTACAGAATAGGCAAATACCTGGAGATAAAATGATTAATTAATGATTGGCTAATCATTAGCCAATTAATGATTGGCTAAGGCTATTGAGAGAGAGAGTAGAAATGGGATTAACTTAAGAGATACAGATTTCTTCTTGAGATGGTGAAAATCTTGTATTATAAATGGTATGTTTAGACCATTTCCAATTAAAATAATTGTTTCTATGTAAACTTTTGATGCCTAGTGATTCATTTTGGAATGATCACAATAATGAAACATAATTAAATGTGTTCTCTTCAAATTTTTGTTCTTTGAATATTTCTAACATACAAGAATTTCATGCAAAAATTCAAAAATTTGCAATATTTGACCTAAATCAGGTAAGTGTATAATCTTATAGTTTTTTGTTTGTTGTATTTTAGGCTGTTCTCTTCTTTTTCAGGTCTTGTTTTGGACCACATGAGCATTTAATGAATTCTATTTTGATTTATTTTAACACATTTCTATTGCATAATTTATAATGCATTTTAATAGTGTTTAGAATATTTCCTGTAGACAAACACATTTAGAGAACATACAGAGTATATACAAATAACATACAGAGTTTATATCTCTATATGTATCTATTGATGTATCTTTCTATTTAGAGAGGGAATATTATCAGACTACTTGTAATAAAGTCTTGATACTTCAAGTGAGGGAAGGAAGTTTTATATCCATTAGATACCTTTACCATTTCTATATTATATTTATTTTAAGTTTATTCATTTTATTACTATAATTAGTACATATTTGCAGCAAAAATGATTAAATTTATTGTAGGGCCTTTGTACATGCACATAATATATATTAATTCTTTTTTGTCCCCTTCTGCTATCCTACTCTGCTCCCTCCAACTCTTGATCCCTTTCCCACTTGCAAAAGCTCTAGGTTATAGCTTGTGTCTAGGACCAAAGCCCCATGTGGTCATAGGTGGGCTTTATGGAGGCTGTTGGAACTAGATGTGTGCTGCTGGAATCAAGGATATGATGCTGGGATTGATTCATGTTGTGATGCTAGGATTATGGCTGCCTTACTCTGCATATAGATGATACACAAAGGGTACGTAGCCTGGATAAAATATAAGGGACAGAAAGAGGGTTCCTGATGGCCACTTGCCACTTGCTGCTTACTGGCTCACTACTTCACTGCTTTCCTGCCTTCTGCCTGCCTGAATAGTTTCTGCTCTGAAGGTCCCTCTGTTATAACAATCTGTTTTGGCGCCAGCCAACTATGAATTGAAACTTTCACAAACTGTAAACCAAATAAACCTCTCCTGCTTTAGCTTTGTTTGTTGGGTGTTTTATCTTACCAAGAGGAAAAGTAACTGAGACACGATATTTCAAATTTTTCTTTGATTCTTACCTTTTGAAAATCATTTTCCCTTCCTTCCCACAATTTCTAGTTCCCTTTATGTTTGAAAAAGATTTCTTTACTTCCTATTATCTACCCTTTACTTTGCACTTTGTTTATATATGGAGTTTTTCACATAAGAGAAGCCATGTGTTATTTAAACTTGTGTGTCTGTTTTATTTCTCTTAACTTTTATTACATTGAGATAATGTTCTATTATGCTTATTTTTTCAGGGTTTTAATGATGAATGAATACTGGATTTTTGTCAAAGGAATTTTCTGCATCCACTGAGGTGATAATGTGGTTTTTGTCCTTGTTTTTTGTGATGAGTTACATTTAATGCTTTGTTCATTTTGAACCATCCTTGTATCCCTGGGCTTAAGCCTACTTGGTCACAATGTACGATCTTCTTTATCATTTGTTGCAGTTTGTTTGCCAGTATCTTGCTGAGCATTTTTACATCTATGTGCATTAGAGAGATTGGCTGATAGTTCTCTTTTTTGGTTGAATTCTTGTGTGGTTTTGGAATCAGAATAATGCTACCTTCCAGGAATGATTTTGGGGGTACTCTTTCCCCTTTTAATGTCATTGAAGAGTTTGAGGAGTATTGGCATTGGACAATCCCTAAACTTCTAACACAACTTTGTAGCGAATCTATCAGGTCCTGGTCTTTTAGTTGATAGATTTTTTTAACATTATTATTACTTCTTCAATTCATTTTCTGTTATTGGGATTATTCAGGATTTTAAATATTTTGGTTCAATTTTGGTAATTACTATGTATCTAGAAATATCTCCATTTCTTCTGAGTCTTCTCAAATTTATTGCATAGTAATTTCTCATAATAATCTGGATTTTGGCAATATCCATTGTAATTTCACATTTTTCATTGCTAATTGTATTGATTTGTGTCTCTTTCATTTCTTGTTTTCATAAGCCTGGCTAAGGGTTTGTCTGGTTTTTATTTCAAAGAAAAAAGTCTTCAGTTCATTGATTCTTTGTATTGCTTTGAGTCTCCATTTAATTCATTTCTGCCCTTATCTTTATAATTTCCTTCCTTGAACTAGCTCTGCATTTTGATTGTACTTGTTCCTCTAGAACTTTGCTTTACATCATAAGGTTATCTATTCAGCCTTGCTGTTTTTATGATATCAAAATTCATAGCTACAGAACTTCCTTCTTAGGACTGCTTTCATTGTATTCCATAAGTTCTGGTATGCTGTACTGGAATTATCATTTAATTCTAGGAATTGTTTTCTTTCTTTCTTAATTTATTCTATGACTCATTGATTTTTTTGAAATTATGTTGCTTTATTCCATACTATCTCAGATTTTCTATGGTTTCTTTTCCATTGATTTCTATTTTCATTCCACAGTGATCTGATAATATACATAGTAGAATTTCAATTCTTTGGCATTTAAGTAAGTATGCTTTTGCCTAATAGGTGGTCTCTTTTAGAGAATGTTCCATGTGCTTCCATGAAGTATGTGTATTCTGTTGATGTGGATGGGTCACTATATAACTATTAAGTCTATTTACTTGAAGGCTTGGTTCAACTCTTATATTTGCTGAATTTTGCTTAATATATATTTGTATTCACATTTATCTGATCTTTTATTTCCAGTAGTGTTTGTTCTATGAAGTTGGATGGACCATTGTTTCATGCATCTATACTTATAATTATTATCCTGTCCAATGGTTCCCTTAGTCAATGAGTAGTGACCATTTTTGTCCCTTCTGATCAGTTTTGGCTTAAATTCCAGTTTGTCTGAAAATGGAATAGCATTTTTATGGGTTACTGTTGCATTTAATATTATTTTCCTTCTTTGACTTTCAGTCTATGACTTTTTGGAAGGTTAAATGTGTTTCTAGCATACAGCATATTGTTTGATCTCATTTCTTGACTCATTCTGCTAAACAGTGTCTTTTGATTAGCAAATTGGGATCATTCACTTTGATAATTATAATTGCTTGGATTGACTTATTCCTCTCTTTACATTATTTTCCTGCTATTGAGTCCCTTTCATTGCTTTCTACTTAATAGGTCCTCAGGCTTGGTGCATTATTCTGTTGGGTATTTTGAAGCTGTTAGCTTGTTTATTCCTATGATAACCTTAAAATTTTTTGGAGTGTTTGTTTAGTGGTCATAAATTGCATTAGATACTCTGTATCATCCAAATATCTTGTTTCTCCATCAATTTGAAAGATAATTTTGCACAATATATCAGTATGAGTTGGATTAGAAGTTATTTTCTTTAAATACTTCAAACACTTGACTCTAATATCTCCTTTATCTAATTCTTAGATATATTTCTCCCTAATATTTTTGCAACTCTTTTATCTCTTTTTTCTATAATAGTTTAGTGTTTTATGGTTTTTCTCCTGCATTCTCCCACTACCAAACACTATACTTTTACTAGTACACCTAGAAAACTTTTCTAGTCTTTGGGTACTTACTCTGTAAAATTACTGCTGAATTATTTTCTACCATTAGTAAAGATACAGTTGTCACATCTAGTACATATCAGTTGTAAATTGATTTCTGAATTGTCTTAATGTTTACATAATTGTTAACTTGTCTAAGATAAAGGGTGGTACATGATTGGTTTTTATGGTACACTAATATTTAGTTTGCCCTGGGCAATATTACTGTACATGATTGGCTTAATATTTACATGGACACATGATTGCTGTTATCTGTCTGTAAGCCAACACTCAGACAGTATTCCTCACATTAAAAGTACTAGAGTACATTGTCAGAGAACTTGAATATCTAAATATACTGCATCTTTGCCTCTCAAATTGATCAAGGTGGCCAGATTTTGGAGCTTTGGCAAAGGATTATATTAAAATGTGTACAAAGCATATCACTGAAAAGCAGCTATAGGGATCACTACACTAGTAACAAAGTTCTTAAACTATAAGCATCCACCAACCTAACCACTACACAAAACAACCACATACAAAAAGTAATAGACACGTGAAAATAGCAACAAAACCCTTCCCAACATACCCAATTCCCATTAAAACAATCTAGGTAGTACTAATAGGTAAAATAGCATAAACTATACACACTAGTTAACTGAAAGATTATCTGAGGTCACAAAACACCTCTCCAAATCACTCAGTGGGAATATAGAAAATATAACTGAACAGATAATGGAAGTTATAGTCAAAAAAGATGCAAGAGCTTTTAGAAGACACTAGTAAAACTTAAATGAGATAAAACAATACAAAACAAGAATGAACAGTTTAACAACGGGTTAGAGTCACTGAAAGGGTTCAAATAGAAATACACAGAATTAAAAATCATACTGAAAATATAGGGAGTAGAATGGACCAATCTAAGAATAGAATCTCATATCTAGAAGACAGTGATGACTTCAAAAACAAAGTACACAAAGACACTTTACAAACAAGAGAGGATGAAAAATAGATTTAACAAAACTGCTAGATGATGCAAAGACAAATAATCTAAGAATAATTTAAATATGTGAGAAGTCAGAAGAAAACACAAATGGCATGAAAACACATTTGCCAAAATTACAGAAGAAAAATTTACAAAAATAGCAAAAGATATAGAGATAATTGAAACATAAAGAGCCCCAAGAAACCATAACCAAAAGAGCACCTCTTCATGCCACATTTTACTCAAACTTCCAGATGTTCATTACAGGGAGAAAATTTTAAAAGCTGCCAGAGAAAGGCTATGAATCACATATAGAAATAAAGCAACAAGGATAATGGCAGATTTCTCTATACAAAATTTAAAGGACTGGAGTACTCAGCATGAAGTGTTCCAAACTCTTAAACACAACTTCCAAACCTGGCTTATGTTATCTGGCAAAAATTTCCTTTCAAGTTAATGGAAAAATAAGGCATTTCCATGAAACGGAGCAAATCAAGAAAATCATAACTACCAAATCAGCATTTCAAAAGCTTTTTAAGGCTCTCCCAGAAAGAGACAATTAAGCCAACAATGCCAAGATGTTAAAAGGAATACATACACTCAGCAGAATAAGCACCTAAGCAAAATGAAAAATTATGAAGAAATCAGCAACAGGAAAATAATGCAATGAATGGAATAATTCTCAATGTAAAGCATCTCAATTCCCTTCTGACAATCTGTATCTTTTGAATGAATGAAGAAGTAAAACCCAAGAAACACATTTAGTTAAAAAAACACAGATTAAAAATCAAAACATATAAATAATTTCATGCAATGGGAACCAGGAAAAAAGCAAGAATTCCTATTCTAGTTTCATAAAAAGTGAGTTTCAAGCCAAGACTGATCAGAAGGCATAAAGAATGTCACTATATATTGGTAAAGGGAGCAGTTCAACATGAACATATAAATATACACGCCCCAAGTACCAGTGCACACAACTTCATAAAACAAAAACCTATGGACATGAAAAATCAGATAAACATCAAAACAATTGTAGTGGGACATCTCAATATCCCATTGTCACAGAGGACCAGATCAAATAGGCACAAAGTCCACAAAGAAATATCAAAACTGAACCCAAACCATGAACAAATGTACCTAATAGATATGTCTAGGATGTTCTTTCCAACAACAACAGAATATACATTCTTCTTGGCAGCATGTGAAACTTTCTACAAAATAGACCACAAACTAGTCCATACTGTATGCTTAATTAAATGCAAAAGTACTGACTTTAACCCGTCATATTATAGGACCATAGTGCACAGAGACTAGAAATCAATGGGAAAAGACACCATAGACACTATGCAAACACAGGGAAATTAAATAATACCTTGTTGAATAATCAATGGGTCACAGATATAATTAAAGAATAAATTAGTTTCTACAATCAAATAGCAATGTCATTCTGACATAATGGAACCTATGGAGCACAATGAAGGCAGTCCTAAGAGGGAAAGTTACAGTAGCAAATTCCCCCATTAGAACAATAAAATACACTCAAATAATTAACCTAATGATCCACCTCGAGGTCCTAAAAAAACAAGAAAATTCAAACCAAATCTACTACAAGGAAGGAAATTATGAGGATCAAGTGAGACATCAATAAAATTGAGACTACAGTACAAAGAATCAATGAATCAGAGTATATACTTTGAAAGACTGAACAAAATAGGGAAATCTTTATCCAATCTTATTTAAAACTGAAAGAAAAGACCCAAATCCATGAAATTAGAAACGAAATTGATGAGAGCACAACAGATCATGCTGAATCCAGGAGACTGTTTTTAACTAGTTAGAGAACCAGTAACCCATAAAATGGAAAACTCAGAAATGGAGAAATTCCTAGATATATGTGAACTACCAAAGCTTAATGAAGAAGATACAAAAATTTTAAATAAGCCAATATTGGTAAATGAAATTGAAGAAGTAAAAAATTACCGACTTAGAAAAGCCCAGGTGTCAACAGATTCACTGCGAAATTCTACAAGCACTTTAGAGAAGATTTAATACCAGTGCTCCTCAAACTCTTCAGTGTGGGCTGGGGATTTAGCCCAGTAGCTCAAGTGCTTGCATGGTAAGCACAAAGTCATGAGTTCGATCTCCGTGCAATTGAAGAGAAAACAGTACTCCCAGAGTAAATCTGGAGGAGGTGAGTGTTAGCTCTTTTCTTGGGTTCCTTTCTGCCACATGATCAACTATTTTATTGTGACTTTTAGATCAGGTCACACACTGTTGGCAGGTGTATAGTTAATAGATGACTATGATAGACATTGAGAGGAGGAGATAAAGCCTGTCTCTTTGACCATTCAGATGCATTCATGTTGTTATAATCTAAAGGAGTAATATGATTCTAATGAGCTGGTGATGTTCCTTGGAGGCAAAGAAGTTAAAGCCTGTACAACTGGTTAGCAACCCTTCCTTTTTCTTTGGGCAGAGGAGATGGTGGCTACAATATCATCTACATCTAAGACTCAAGAAGGAGGCCCACTATCACCAAAAAGAACTCCTGACTTTATGCCCAGAGCATTCAGCACAAGATCCAAAGGAGACCAAGGAGATGTGTTTTTGTTTTCTTTTTAGTTTTTTGAGGCAAGGTCTTGCCTTGTAGTTCAGACTGACCTCTATCTTAACATGGAGTCCTGGCTTGCCTTGGGTTCACAGAAATCCTCCTGCTTCCGCCTCCCAAATATTCAGATTTGCAGGCACTGCACCATCTACCTGACATCAAAATGCCTATTGAATAATTAATAGCTGTGTCTCATTTTTAAATATGTCTAAAAGCAACTGGTAAGTCCATTTGGATCAGTTAAATCACCATTTAACCACCAACAGTCAAATAAACTAAAATTATGCTTACAAAATGCAAAAAATCCAAATCACAAAACAGACCTAGTAACTCTAAGAATAAATTTAATACAAATGAAAACAATAGAAGAGCACATTAATATCTGTTATTTGATTTTATCCTCACAATATCCATATAATATAAAGAGAAGGAATTCTAATTATGATTTTATAAAAGGAGAAACTAAGACTCAAGAAGGAGGCCCACTATCACCAAAAAGAAGATCTCCTGACTTCTGCAAGAGTAACAGACATAGCACTTTACTGAGTGGAATTATGCTCCTATTTGTCTTATCTGATATTTCTGAGATTTTCTTCTGTATCTGAAGAGAAATGTTTATTTTCTGCTCCGTATCTCAGGTAATTTTTCTGACATTCCATTGGTCCACCTTAATTACTAGTTAACCCTAAGCTCATCTTCCTGAGTTTTCTGTCCTCATTTGCCCTAAATTACCACTACTCATATGTCCTATTCACCTCTTCATATTCATGTAATACTGAGAGATCACTTCCATGCAAGCTATGGATCATAGTAATTAAGCATATATGCTCTGGTGTCAGATGATCAAGACCTAAAGCATTCTTCCACCACTTCTTCCTTGTATGCCTCAAACAAGTCACACATAAACACCATCAGCACCAGTTTCTTCACCTGTGAAATGAGAATAATAATAGTACTTAGAGGGTTTTAGTGAAGATCATATAAGATAAGGCAAAATCCTTACCACAGAACATACGTGATACAGTAAGAATTTGACTCTGGCACCAGACGAAACCGGGTTTAAATTTCTCCCTCTACCACTTGTGACCATGAGAAAGTTGTTTAACTTTTCCATCCATCAGTTTCCTCAGCCACAAAGTGGAATGGATAATAGTACCTATTTACCAGGTCCATTGGGAGAATTTGAGAAGTAATACATCTAAAGTGCCTGGCACATACTCAGTACTCAATAAATGGTAACTGTTATAATTATTTGTGTTTTTAGGGTCCATGTTTGGCATGGTATCTGACACCTAATAAATGTTCCTTAAATATTTGTTGAACATACTTCCATCAGGAGGGACACAGTAAACAAAACACCACTCCTAAAGAGACTGGTTGTAGTGAACAAGACAATTAGTGAGCTAAATGTGGATTAATGTAGTTTAATTCTCACAGAGGTTTTTCCCCTCCATGGAGGGCACACCATTTTGGTATAAATGCCAAGCTTCACTCATTCCATGCAGACTTTGGGTAGCTGGTGTTTTTACTTTATGAGGAAGTCAGTGAGCGAAGACTCTGGGTGCAGTTGCTTGGTTTTAGTGAATTGTTTTAAATTTTTTTCCTGTAATAATTCCTACCTAATCAAATCTTGCCAAGGTAAACTGGAATTATACAGTGAGAAAAGCACACCATGCTCAGGGTAGTAAACCAGATGCAGAAGGACAAATAATGAATGGGCCATACTGAATGGATTATGCAGAATATAAAGAAATCAAATTTGTAGAAGCAGAGAGTAAAACTATGGATGAGACAGGCTAGCATATAGAGGAAATAGGGAGATATTGGTGAAAAGATATATCATTAACTAAAAAATGAATAAAATGAATAAAACTATAAAATGAATGTAAGATGTAGTGTGGACTCTCTAGTCATTAATACTGCACTGTATTCTGTACTTGAAGTATGATCAAAGAACAGATATTAAATGTCCTCACTATCCACACGAAAATAGTATTCAGCAAAGTGACAGATGTATCAGTTAATTTGTAGAAATCATTTATATATAAATATATATATACACAAAACATTATATACCTTGAATACATAGAATTTTATCAATTAAATATTTTAAAAATCATAAAAATAAAAAAATACATTTTACAAACTTCACTTTGCTAACATGAAAATTAAAATGGCTCATTTGAACTTGTAGGTTTGTCAGGGAATAAGCCCATTATGATTCTGATTCCCACCCCCCTCCCCAGCTACCAGTCTCCTCAACGAAGGTTCTTCTGGGACAAAGGGTCAGCACTGACTTTTTTCAGTGTTATGCACATCGTGATTTCTGACTCACTGACATCCCCAAGGATGCTTACCTCTGCAGATAGAGAGAATGAGCATTGAAAAAGGCTGTTGAAATATAGCTCTGCAACCCCACCACTCCTGGGCTGTCAACAAGTGTACACAACGTGTCCAAATATTGCCAAATCATAATCCACTGTTTGTCAGTTCAAGCCAATAGCAATTGAAGGCATTTGACACTTGACATTTTGAAGAGCTGTTCTGAGCCTGGCACCAGAATCCACCTGAGGAAAGACAGCAAAATCTGGGAGTTTTCTATCGTTAGGCACACACCCATTTCTGAATGAGCAGGTTTATGTCCAATGATATTGTAATATTGTTCCTACCATCATATCTACTATTCAGACATTGTGTTAATCTCTGCCAAGTTCTGACATCCAAACAATTACCACCTACCTACACTGGTCACAATTATAGACCTTACTTGCCTGAATTTTACTTAGTATTAGTGACTGCTATCTGATAAACTCATTTCTCTATATGTGTCAACAGAAGATAACATTCCCTCATATAACTACTACACTTAGTTTAGTAACATCTTAGCCAAAAGGAAAACATTCCAGAAAGACTTGAGAAACCTCGAACCTATGTGTGGTTAAATATTATCACAAATGCCAGCATAGCAGCAATGACCCTTGAGGAACCAGGGCTAGGATTGTGAACTGCAGACAGAGGTGAGTCCCCTCTGCTGGCCAAAGGCTAAGGTGATAAGTTAATACTGACTACTTTGTTGACAACCTCTTCATCAACTCATTAGCCACTGATCCTAGCTGTACTCAAGCACACCACAGTTCATGCATACAAGTGAAGTTTGATACTGATACTCTGGTACATGGGCCCCATCACAATCCCATCCTCTTGCCATCTCAGTTACTTAAGACTCTGCCAGCTAGAAAAAAGAAAGGTGTAAGGAATATCAAACAAGTCAGTCATTAGAGCTTTGTGAGATGCAGGACAACTAAAGGAATAGTTCCTGCATATGTTGACAGTCTTGATCATGGCTCAGAACAAGGATAAAATTTGGCAAATACAAGAATAAATGATGACCTTTCAGTCAGGTGGGTGGTGGAATGAATGATAAGGGAAAGCTACACCATAGCCTGTGATTTTGATATTAAATACTTGAGAATACCAAGTAAGAGTGTCATTTTTTGGTACAAAACAAATATAAATAATACTATCTACTATTTTTTTGAACAATTTAGGAGTGTGTATCACTTCCTGTAAATTACTAGTAATATTTATAAAGATCCTGAAGGGACACTCTGACTCCCATTGCACATATGTGGAAATTGAGGCTTCAAGAATTCATCACCTCTCTACAAAGCTGCTCAATATTGGTACTAGAGTTTGAGTGTATTTATCTCTGACTCCAAAACTCATGTTTTTGAGGCTGGGGATGTAGTTCAGCATCACAAGCAAATTCCTGGCAAGTGCAAGGTCAAAACTCATGCTTTGTCATCAAGCCCCAATGCTCTCCTGTTCCATGCTAACTTATCATCTGCTTAAGGAACATGCTACAAGTAATGATATATCTCCATAACTATCCCACAGGGATGAAAAAGAAAACGTATGTTAAGAGTAAGAAAATGACACATGACAGACTATATGGGGGAGGCAACATGATGTTGGGCTTCCTAAAAGATAGAATTTTCACAGAAAGTGCTAAAGGGAAGGACTACTGCTGAAACTAACTATAGTATGTACAAAAGCAAGAAAAATGCAGAAATGAGAAAGAACTGGGGTTACGTACTGATAGCGGCATTTATTGCCCTGCATATTCATACATTAGCACCAACTTCCTGTACACATCCTCTCACATTCTCACCTCCCTTGTGCCGATGTTAGCTTGTACTGGCTTGGAAGAAGCAATTGTGTACATGTCTTCCCAACTTTCAGTTGAATAACTTCATGTATATAGCTTGGAAAAAGCCACAGTAAAATTACTTACACAATGGAAGGTAGCAAATGCTTACAGATAATTTGCCTTTTAAAAGGATGGTTGGCAATTACCAGCACACTACTGCACAAACTCTCCAGTGGTGGAACAAGGGCATCCACATTTTTCAAAAGTTCTTCATTAATTTTTGCAGGTTGACCATTCCTAAAACTGTGGGATAGTGGATCTCAAATTTAGGTACGCATCAGAAAGTGTATTTACCAATATGTACATTGTTGAGTCCTAGGCCTTCTCAAAATTTGAATTCAATGTGTCAGAGTAAAACATAGGTATTTGTATTTTAACAAGATCCTCCATAATACTACTTCATGATTATGTTGAAAGTGATCTAGGGTTCTGTTTCATCTCAAGTAGATAGAAATTTCAGGAAACAAGAAATGCAGCCAAACTAATGTTCAGGGATCTCAGCTCATGCCAATCATGAAGATCCGAGAAATGGATGGACCTGTCCAAATTTCTCACCAGGTTTTCTGTTTTATCATTAAGAAAGTAATTGATTATATATCTGAAAAGAAACCTTTCATGAATGGATAAAGAACGTAGCTTTTTTATTATAAAGAGAATGAAACAAAAGAGGACAGAACAAAGCAGATCAGAACAGAACAATATAAGCAACACAGCACTTTACAATAAGACAACTGGATATTAATAGCAGCTAGCAAAATATCTCTTTCTCAGCTATAGTTGAACATATTTTCAAATACAGTAATATCAAACATAATGAAATAGTATAAAACCATTTGAAAGAATGAAAGAATTATAGGGCATTCTGAACCGAATAACTATGATCAATGGCTAATATATCTCATTTTCAATAAAAATTTGTTTATGCTATCACATATATATTAAAATCCCAATAAGACACAACATTATAGAACCAATAATAATAGAAAAACAAAAGCATGGTAGGACTTTAAAGCAAGATGATATTAAATCAGCCATGGCTGCCATAAGATCTTGTTTTCTTCAAAATAGCTGTTCAAGCTCTTTTGAGGAGAATAAGAGACACTATGACAGCCATTCGTGGCTTCCCTAATGTCTGGTCTTGATGACCTGAAATGCCGTTCTCGTCCTGCTCAGATCAATTCCATACTATGTTGTTTCATGTGAATTCCCTGTATGTGACAATATGGACAACTATTTGGAAGAAAACAAGAGTCAATATGATAGAGAGTGAATATCTCCGATTGTCTAGTTTTGAAATTTATGTCTCTT
>PVJX010040662.1:0-15079 GCA_004027295.1 Dolichotis patagonum | reverse complement strand
TAGTTCAAACAAATTTTTTTCTTTTTTATCAAAAATGAGATATTATAATACTCATTGATCATTTTCTGTTATTCGGTTCAGAAAGCCCTGGAATTCTTTCACTAAATGCATGGCTTTATACTATTGTGTTATGTTTGATATTATTGTAATTGAAACTATGCTCAACTATAGCAGAGTTAGAGATATGGCGTTAGATAATATTGATGTCCAGTTTACTTAATGTAAAGTACTGTGTTGCCTATGTTGTCCTCTTCTGATCTGCTCTGTACTACCCCCTTTTGTTTTATTCTCTTTTAAATAAAAAAAAAGAAACTTAAATGTTGCTAGTGAGTAATTAGAAGAAAAGTGGTAACCTAACAGCAGGATATCAAGACTAGGAGGCTTTCACAGAATTTAACAATTTGAACTGATTCGACATTATTGGGGTGATTTATTTTCTGTTGCATAAAGTCTGCGAATTCATTTCAAAAGTGCACCTTATACGACAGCAGTGAATATAGCTCATCTGCAACATACAGGTCAAGAAGTAGCAGTTTCACTGACAAAGTCACAAAAATACTGTAAATCAGTTGAGATGTTGAGACCATTCAAAAAATTGTTTTCTGATAGTTGAATGCATTAGCAGTCACACTTTTAAGCAAAGTAATACCACCAACTGCACATGGGATGTTTTCTTAAAAGGAAGTTTCACTAAACTTTGATTAAATGACATTTTGGGTGGAAAAACCATGAACATGGGAAATAAATAGAAGCTGAATGCCAGATTTAAAAAAAGTGACATCTTCAATCCTAAATTGAGAGCTGTTGACTAGACTTGGTATTTAAAGCTAAGGATATACGGGGGCGAGCTACTGAAAAGAAGCAGAGCATGAAGAACATGTTTCACATAGAAGAACGGTTTGTATCAGAGAGGAGACTTTCCAGAGTCATAATGTAAAGAAAGAACAAGATTGAGACTATGCACTGTTGCAAGAAAAAAAGAGGTTTTAAAGGAAAATAACAGAATAAGAAAGAATATCAAAGAAACCAAGTAAGAGTTAAATGTACATACTAGTATTCAATAGTTTTTAGATCACCCGTGAGATCTCAGAACTAAATTTTAACCTATTGGCAAATAAAAGAATAGATTGGATGGTCTTATACTCAGATAATGGAGGATTCATGATATAGAGACAGAAAATATGTATTTTTAAACATCTGATACTCAGTAATAGAGATAGGATATGTTTAATATTTAATATATTATTATCCAAATAACCATTACCTTGAAAATGACTAAAACCAGATAAAAGTCTTATATAGAAATATGAAATAATGGGGAAAACTAATGAAAATTTATAAGAATTGTCTACAGAAAATTGTAAAATTGTTAGTAATTTGAAATATTAAAGATGTCATCTTCAATGACTAGAGAAAAGACATTGTGAGACTGATGGCTTTCTTCTCATTGATAGCATGAATAGAACAAATCCCATTTAGCATTGTCATATAAATAATATTATTTATTAACAAATAAATGAAAATCAGTGAGATACTGTTGTAAATTATTAATACAAAAGAGACTGATATGTATGCAAAAAAGGGAAACATTATGAAGTATTTAAAAAGGTAATTTATATTGTTTTGATGAAGAGTCTTGCCCTATTACTAAATTTTAAAAGTACATATACTGTGTCCATAATTATTCTGGTGCATGTATCCTAGAGATAATCTAAGTTTTAGGGAAAACTAAAACGTGTTTGTAGCAGTTGTGTTAGTAATTAAGCAGAAACAAAACCAATACTAAGACCAGGACTGATTCACATGTAAATCAGTGATAAAATCACTGTTGGTTTTGCAGACATATGACCTGTGCATAATTATAGGTTCCCCACCTAAGTATCCTATATTTGTTTTACAGCTATGGTGTTCTAAAAATTCTCTAACTTTTTGGGACCATAAGCCTCAAATTTTTGTTTAGGTATGAGCTTTGCAAATTATATAATGATTCTTGAATAGAATTGAAAAATATTTGATAGGCTTACACAGTGGATTATTATAGCAATGAAAATCAATGAACCACATAGTCTTGCATATAACTCTGGTTATAGTTTGTAAATTAATACATGCAACATGATTTGATTCTCATAAATTTAAGAATCACTAAAAATTAAACTTATTTTTAAACGATGTATAGAGAGACAAACAACAAACAAGCAAAAATATCTGCATAATAAAAAGCAACAAAATTTCATAGGATAATGTACTGATTAAACACACAGAATAAGAAAGGAAATATGATTTACAAAAGAGTCTTCTAAGATCTTGGAGATTATTTCCTTTAAACTGAAGTTATATTTGAACAATTTCTATGGTATTTCCACTCATGCTGTACATTCTGTTTTGTGTATGATTTATTCCAAAAATATTTAAAATAAAATAAACATAAAATACGTAATTACTTCAGTTAAATGACAACTGTTCCTTAATTTAGGCAGTCACTGTCAATCATGTTTGATTAAAAGTAACTTGGGTGAAAAAGTAGTGAAAGTTTATAAGACAAAAAGCAAGATTTAAAAGGTCCAGTTTAAAGTCTTACACTGTGTTCCTGGTGATTCCAAAAATTTTCAATTTGTATATTTCAATTAATGGATAGTCAAAGTGTAATGGTAGTTTGAGAAGAAACAATGTTGAATGATCATTTTAGTTTAGTTTTGTTTAGGTTTTCTACATGGGAACATTTAACAAACTTTAGACAAATTCAGACTAACACAACAAAGGAGTTAGTAGGAAACATGCTTACTAATATGCCACAGGCTTATGGTTACCTACTTTATATTTTGTTCATCAGTGGGCTAGAGAAATTTGTTTGCACTTCTCATGATTTTGACACTTCCTGAGCCAACTAATCATATCTCAGCAGAGTGAGCATAAAATAGTACTAAAACACCACGGGCTATAGCTAACGAAGCATGCATAATTAGATTCGCTCTATTCTCCCAAATTCTCCCAGGATGGAATTATTGTTCTGCAAAGCATTTCTTAATAATCAGGCATTTAATAAGAATAAAAGCAAAATACAAAGTCTTGCCATGTTGACTACTTCAGGAAAGGAACCAAGTAATTTAAAGATATACATAAAATTTCATGCCACCGGGGTCCTGTTTATTATATTGGGTAAACAAGTGTGGAAACTGTAGAGTTATAAATAAACAATTTGGTGATTCAAACTACTGCTTATCATTCCAGCTACTGACCCTTCATGATTATTAACCTCAAGCTTCTTAACTTGATATCACTATCTAATATGGTGGCAAAAAAATTACCAGTTTTCAAGCTGTACATTTTCCTGCTCCATTTTAGGGGTACCTGACATTAGAGATTTTGAAAAAGAACCTTTTTTAAAAATGAGTATTTATAAACCAAATTTTCTGGTTGAATTTCATTAATGGTATTATATTTTAGGTCCAAGTCCTCTAGAGAAAAGCAGGAAACTAATTAAAAACAACGTATTTTAACTACTCCTCCTAGAATATGTCAATAGTAAATTATGCTGCTCTGGTGCTTGATAAATCATGTTTTCCAGTAAAAGCTGTCATGTAATTTTCACAATAATCCCCTGAAAGCTACATTTGCATTAATTTTAGTGTGATATTTATGATATGTGAACACCTTGCACAAAATTTTCTGCCTGCCAATTTATTTACCTTTTATAAACTTAGTTTCACTCAGATATTCTAGTGTATTTTGCCATCCATTATAGCTTCATGTACAATGGTATATTCTTTTCTGTACAGTATCAACCACCAGAAATCTTACTTTAACCTAAACATAAATCTCCAATATATTATAACCTATAATTATAACCTATAACATGATATGCAGAATGTCAAGATAAATTCTACCTGCAAATATCTTCGCCTTCCAATTTGATCTAGCTTTTAAAGTCTAATTCTGCTAGTGAACCTGAAATAAGGCCACTGTCCAGAAGTTCATTTGGAAGGAAATATGTACCTTAAAATTTACTAAAAGGTTTCTCTATTATGTTTTCAAAGTTCCAGTTGAATTACAAAAATAGTGATTATTTTCAACCACTTAGTTTTTGGAAATTGAATGAACTTTCTTAAACAAGACAGTTTCTTGAAATCCAATGTTTTACTACTGTGATTAAGTTTCCTTGAATATGAAAAGTGGTAAGGGAAAGTACAGTACTGTGGTAAGATTCTGAGAAGAATAATGTCATTAAATAGAAGTCAATACAAACGAAAGAGAGATTCTTGTTACTAAGAACATAACTAACTTCTAATGCTTTTTAAGCAGAACAAAATTTTGTTATTTAACTTTTAACCATTTCTACTTTAAGAAATTTCTTCAAATAAGAAATTCCTGTAAACAAATTTCTTCAAACACTTACTGAATATAGTGTAATATTTAGACATTTCATTGCATATTGGTTTAATTGCTGAGGAATGAATATGTTGTTTTTAATATAATGACTTCAAAGGCTACAATAATTTTCAATATTTCTTGAATAATATTTGCCTATGATTTAGTTTTATATCCATCTACAGAAATACACTAAACATCTCCAGGCAGTAGAAGCTATCATTCTGGTAGAAGTGGTAATAGGTCACTTCTGTACTGTTGAAATACCCAGTTCTTGGGCTTAATGTGACAGATTGAAAACTGAGCACATTAACCAAGTGAGCTCAATCAAGGACCAGTCTGAGACTCGTCAAAGTTATTGGAAGAGACTCAAAATGCTTCAGGCATTTCTGATCTCCTAGGAAGTATGCCTTAGGCTTAGGGAGATGCTTGTTTGCTAATTTTTTATTGCAATTATATATTATATATAAACCAAAGATTTGCCATTTTGACATGTGTATAAATCCGTGCTTTATTTACAGTATTATGACATCACCTAAGTTGTCTATTTCCAAACAATTTATTATCCCAAACAGAAACCATACTAGACAGTAAGTCCCCAGGTTTCCTACCTCATCCCCCTGATGCCAATCTCCTTTCTGTCTATGAATTAGCGAGTCTGTGTAATACTCATAATTGGAAACTTAAAATAACTGTCTTTTGGTCTCTGGCTTACTACATTTAGGATTAATGTTTTAATTGATTTCCATGTATCTAAATTTAATTCTTTTTTACTACTGAATAATATTTTATTTTTCACAAACACAGAATTTTCCATTTACTCAAAGAGTACTCATCAGCAGCTATTGCAGCTGTGGTGTTTGTCCTGAGATGACCCACTGATTTTGGTCCCAACATTATCCTAAATTTGTTATCATGTCTCAATTCTAGTTTTTTCCATCTTTCTAATATATTGATAGTCTTTGCAAACACAAAATGCCATTCATTTTATAACATTCTGTGTGTTCCATTTAAAAATACAGTAATTTTTGGTTCCCAAAATTTAAATGAATGGTGGCAGGGAGCTAGACATTTTGTTTTTCCTAAATGCAAAGGGGGAGTCTATCCTACTTGTAGTTTTATTTTCTTTAGTTTATCCATCTGACAGTAATCTTTACAAAAAAATGTTACATATAAAAAAAATTCTATGTTTTAAATTGTACTGTTTTGAGGAGTGTGATAAAAATCTCAAACCTACCTGATCCACTCAGCTGAGAACATGAGTCATCACTTTCTGTGAACCACACTGTATGTTACCAGCTCATCAGTCACCCAGAGCTATCCCAGTTATCAGACTGACTGTCCTGGTATAATGGTGTTTGTGTTCATGTGACCTATGTTTTACTTATTAATGGTCCCAAAATATAAAAATAATTATGCTGGCTACTAGGATTCACTAAAGAGAAGTGATAAAGTGTTTCCTCCAAGTGTAAATTTGACAATATGGTGGTTTGAAGGTGATTTCATTTGTATAACATTTATTATTTTATATTGTATAAATCATAATGGTTGCATTTTGTTATAATTTCTGTTAATCTCTTGATGTGTCTAACTTATATGTAAAATTTTTCATAATAAGTATATACAGAGAACAGTATATTTGGGGTTTGGTATTATTGCAGTTTGAGGCATCTACTGAAGGACTTGAATAGTGGATACTACACTGTATTTTGTTTAGGTATTCACATGAGTGATATTTAGGTTGCTTTCCACATTAGCTATGTAAACAATGTTAAACTGAACACTAGTATACAAATCTGAGTACTCAATTTGTACCATTATACTTAAGAGAGGTACTTGTAAATTGTATGAAAATTCTAAAGCTTTTTAATGAACAACCAATCTGTTTTCTGCGGCTACTACATCAATTTACATTTCCTTCAGCAATACAGGAAACTATAGATCTATGTATAGCTGTTATGTCTTCTTGATAAATTGACTCATTTATCAATATATAGTGGTCTTTTTTTTGGCTTTTGTAATAGTTTTTACTTAAAGACTATTTTGTGTAATAATGTATAGCCCCTAAAACCTCTTTATATTTAACATTTTTACTTGAGGGCTAGCGGCCAAAGTCCATCTTTTGTTCCTTAATTATTAGTACTGCAACCTCTAAAAACATAAAGATACTCACAGTCTTCAAAACCCTTCAAGTTCTCTATTATCATACCAGTTCTGTGGCTCAGAACTTGGTCATTTGAATGAGATCCTGTACTCTATGACGGCAATTCTTGGCTTCCCTATTGTCTGGTCTTGCAGACCTGAAATGCCCTCCTCGTCCTGCTCAGATCAATTCCATACTAGGTTGTTTCATGTGAATTCCCTGTATGTAACAATATGGACAACTATTTGGAAGAAAACAAGAGTCAGTATAATAGAGAGTGAATATTTCCAATTGTCTAGTTTTGAAATTTTTGTCTCTTACATTGCTTTCTTGTGATCCACTTTGCTCTGTTTTGTTGTGTTTAATTTTACCCTTTTGATATAATTGCATGTATATTTGAGTGGGTAAGATGGATGACCATATTGCTGTTTTTGTCAGATCGTGGAGCTGAACTGTTAACAGTCCCACTGTTTGAATATCTACTTTACATATTTTAAATTTGTAAATTGAACAACTATTTCCAAGAAGTCAGCATGTAATTTGTCAAGCAATAATTTCTTAGGTTTTTTTTTGTTGTTGTTCTTTTCCTTTTTTCCTTGGAATACTATATTGTTGCTACCCTCTATTCTGTTTTGTTTTGTTTTTTTCTCTTTAAATAAAATTATTTTAAAAAAAGAATGAGATCCTGTGTCAGAAGAGGGTCTTTAGATAGAGTACAATAGCTACAGCTCTACAAATATTCCCTTAATAAATGACTGAGACCAGGTATGTAGCCCCAACACAGCCTACATACAAAGTAGAGGCAAGAAAAGGGGAGTTAATCAAATCCACCATTCACTAAAAGGGAGAATGAAGTGCATAAAGGAGTCACTGATCCATTCCAGTTTTGAAATTCCATGGAGTAAAGGTTGGGAGTTCCACCATTGATCTTGATCTGAGTGAAAAGTCCATGATTCTAGACTTCACCTTCTCTTGAGCTTTTGGCTTCACTCTGATTCACTCTTCCTCTCTCATTAAGACAATGTGTTTACTGCTGAGTAATTTTCTCTTCAGTATCTTGCACATAGAAATTTGCCTTCACTTTAGTTTAAACTAATGATGTTTCTGTTATAATATATATTTGGTCTTCTTTGTGTCTTTTACAATTCATTTCATTAGACAGGGTTTCTCAGTTTTAGCACTATCAAATTTAAGTGTACTGATGGATATGTCTTTGTTCAGTGGACTATACATTATGCATTTTGCATTTTATCATATGTTAGGAAGTGTCTCTCATATCTAACCACTATAGATGCTTTTGTATTTAAAGCAAAATTAATTAACTCCTGATAAATCTATAAGAATAATGTGAATGAAAAATACATGACACAGTACACTTCAGATAATGAAGTGTGATAATGGGGCATCTAAGAGCTAAGTCTGGCACTGTTCAGCATCTCAGAGGTCTTATACCAAATGTCAGACTTTTAGGACCAAGGAAGGAGCTAAAATTTAAAGCTCTCAACTATTTTTTTGACTTACTGTATGCCATTTTCTTCACTATGGCAGAATTAAAAAAAATAAGTCAAATCATTGTAAGTGAAATAAGCCAGTCACAGAAGAAAAAACATTGCAGCATTGTACCTGAAACAATGATTTCATAGAAAAGAGCAGAATGGTGCTTGATGGAGGAAAGGAAAATAGGGAGTAATATGTCAAGGAGTGTAAAATTCTAGTAATGCAAGACAAATAAGTTCTAGGAATATGATGTAGAATACTGCGTCTATAAATAAGTATGATGCACTGCACACAACGCTTTAAAATGTTAGGTCTTTTGCTAAGCACTTTCTGTATTACAATGGAAAAGAAAAAAGAACAAAGGAAAGAGGTGGAAAGTGACTATGAACAAAAAAATACATGAACATATATTCCTAGAGTCGTGGTTCCTGAAGTATAAACGTTTCTGTATTATTTTTTGTGCAATAAAACAATAAATCTGAGTTTACCAAGATACAGACTTTGTAAATGCCTCATATAAAATAGTTATAAAGATAATTTATATCTCCTTCAAATATATCTCTATAAAATGAAAATAAATGTCTCTAAATAAATAACTTTTGGAAGGATAGCAAAAATTTTATGCCTATTAAAATCAATAAAATTTAGAAAAGATGTTATTAAAATCTCAACTCTAGTTCTGATGAAATGTAACATAAAGAGCTTTTCAGGAAAGAATACTTTTATGTAAGATACTGTATTGATTTTTGAATGAAATTTCCAAATTTCTACCAGTTTAAACATTTACGCATTTGATGTATTGCTATGACTTATACTTCTTATGTTCCTGAATTGATCATAAAATGTTGCCCATTTCTATTCAACAATGGATATACTAAACCTTAAGTAGAATCAAACAAAAATCAGACACCTTGAAGGTGGAGGGAGCAGAAATCTCTGTCATGCAGGACCCAGAAGCTTAGATTCACCCTAATGGGCTGAGGACATACTAGTAAATTAGAACCGTATTGCAATGCTGTCTCAAGGGGATTAGCCCGATTATCCAGGAAACATTGTGTTTGTTAGCTCTCAATTTCAAGAGTTTCCTTTTGAATAAAATCTAATATTTTTGTGCCCAGTTAATGTGAATATAAAATGCTCATAAAATTAGTAAATCTTAAGTCAAAAAGGCTAAGAAATATTGAGCATAGATTTATTGCAAAGAAAATCTACATGGGTCCATATTGTTAACATTTAATGATTTCTTAATGTGTAACAATTATTTAAAAAATTCACCTTTTGTTGTTAATCAGATAAAATCTGTCCTAATTCTTAATTTATTAGAAGGAAAAGCATGTATGAGTACTGAAACTTGAAGCTATAATTAAATAGAAATTAAAGATAAAAACTAATGATATTTGCATATGTACCAAGAAAATGTTACTAGAGAGAAATAGAGAAAAAAAAGTTGAATTTTTCTTATTGTTTATAAGTGTAAACTTTGTAGTATATAAAATACCTCAGAAAAAATGTTTTATTATCTCAATAAAAACCCGTGGTGTTTATTTTGAATCCTCCACAGCAGTTTCCTATAGACTGACATTTAAATAATTCATGTGTGGTAAAATATATCTGTCTTAGGAAAGATGAAATATATTTTTTCTATAGTATCAAATCTGTTTGAATACAATCATTTTGATTAATCCACTCTCCTCACACCTTAAATTCAAACATAAATTATTAAATCAGTCTAACATTAACTTATTGTAATTTATAAAATAATAATTATTAAAGAGCATCATTTGGCACTAATCATGAACAATTTATGATGCAGAATACATACAATACTTTTACTCATGCTTTTAATAGAAATGTTAGTAAATGTAAATGATGATTAAACAGCTCTGCAGAGGCTCTTTCATGAGGGGCAAGTGCAATGTACTAATAATAAGCACTTGCTCTTTTAAACAATAAATTATATGGCACTACCTATGATTATACCATAGTGATTAAGTGGAGCTAATGAGGCAGATAGTGAGTTCTAACTTTTTATTTCAGAATGTGTACATAGACTGCTCTAGTTTATTTTGATCTCAGTATACTCAACCTGAATTTTGCTAAAATCTGTGTGCTTTCTGAGGCCAAAATATTTAAGAATCATGTGAAAAAACATAAAAATTGTAACGTTAGTGTTTCCTGGTATATTAATGAGGGTTTCCAAGGTAGGCAAGTTTCTTATTCTCCACTATTTATTTCCAAAATTTCTTTTTATTGAATTATCTTTATTGTCCACTAGCATATTTATGCACATAAAGTGAGTGAAAAAAATACCTGAGCTTTATCTTTCAGTTACAGCAGTCAGTAAATATTGTAAGCATAAATTTAGTAATTTTTAAATTGACAGGGTGGTATGTACTTAACATGTATATCTGCATTGTGTAGTGAATATATGCATCACATATTCATCATTGATATGAAGAGAGCACTGAACATTCATATACTTATTTTTTAACACAGTGATATATTAACAGTAGTGTTCAAGTTGGAAATTTCATGAAACTATTCTTTCTATCTAACTGTAGTTTCATACTTGTTGCCAAATCTCTTCAAATTTTCCTAAAATATTCCAGCTTTGGTAAACACTTATATTCTCTACTTCTAAGAAAACAGCATTTTTAGAGTTCATATATGTGTAACATTGTGTGGTATAGTATTTATATTTCTAAGCTAACACAATTTACTTAACATAACATCATCTGGATTAATTAATGCTATAACAAATGGCAGAATTTCATTTCTCTTACTGGATAAATAGCATTCTGTTTCACAAATATGATATATTTTCTTTATGAATTCATTGATAGACACTGAATTTGCTTTGATAATTCTCTATTAGATCAATGCTGTAATAAATGTGAGAGTACTGATACCTCTTTGACATGTCAATTTAATTTGCTTTGGAAAAAAATCCAGTATTGAAATGGTTGAATCATATTTTAATTTCTATTTTTTATTCTGAGTGTTCTCCATACAGTTTTTCATATTTAGGTCAATTTATATTCCTACAAACAGCACATAATATTTTATTTTTTGCACATTCTAATGCCTACTTTCATTTTTTGATAACAGCTATCCTGACAAATGTGAGGTGATATGATATTGTGGTTTTAATTTGCATTTCCTTAATGACTGATAATGTTGATTTTTTAGTATCTATATGCATGTTGGCCATTTGTTTTGTTTTTGAATTCATTTAATTTTTTATTTTGGAAAAATAGTTTTGTGACTAAATACTGAAAGAGAACTATTGTTAATACAGTGTATTATCTTCAAAGTATTCAAAGTACAAGACATAGACCAAAAGATTCTCTATTTTAAAGAAGAAACAAACATATTCTTTTAAGAAAAATCTATTCACATTCTTAGGTTGTGTGAGAAAAAATTAACTTTTTTTATTATGTGTTTGTCACACATCATGATTACATTTACTAAAGGGAATTGATATGTGTACATAACACATTTTTAGTCTTTTTCTCCACTTTTCCTCCATGCACTTTTTATTTTTCATGCATCAGTTACATTTATTTATTTTATAAGTACTTATAAAGTTAATTACCATATATAAACTTTTAAAATCAGACTAATATGTCAAAGAACAGACAATACATGTAAAAAAGTTGTACTAAATTAAAATACAACTTTAAAATTTTTGTAATCCAGTATGGAAAAGTGTATCTAAAAAGTGCACCTGAAAGTGTGTTTTTAAATAAAGATATTTGTATTTTTTACAATTAAATCAATCAATTGCTTATATATTTTGTATATTCTTTTACTAAGTTTATAGCTTTTTAATTTTTTTCAATAGATTATCTTATCATTTTGTTGACTGTTTTCATTGTTGTGCAAAACGTTTTAGTTTAATGTAATTCAGTTTTCAAATTTTGGTTTTGGAGCCATATTCAAAAAAATTACTGCCCAGACTAATGTCATGGTGCTTTTTTGATATATTTCCTTCCAGTAATTTTAAGGTTTCAGGTATTACATTTGACTCTTAATAAACATTTTAATTTGTTTGTACATGATGTGAACTAAGGCTCTAAGTTTATTCTTTTGCTGTGGATAACCAGAGTTCCCAACTCAAATACATTTAAAAGAGAGACTACCATATGCTCCATTCTCTGTATGTGTTCTACAATTTGTCAAATATAAGTTGATTTTATCTGCACAGACTTTTTGTGTTATGCTTGTAGCATGCTTCTTAGGTTATTGTAGATTTGCAGTGTCTTTTGAAGTAAGACAATGTAATATCTCCAGCTTTTTATTTTTGTTTACTCAAGATTTCTTTGGTTATTAGATTTTTTCTGTCTTTGTCACTCTTTGGCTCCCTGTATTTTTAAGATTGCTTTGTTTTTAACTACTGTGAGGAACGTGGTTGGTATTTTCATAAGGATTGGATTGAATTTTAGGTCACTGTGTTCTATAGATGTTGTAACAATCCTGTGAATGTATAAACAAAGATATCCTTTCACATGTTTATGTTGTGTTTACTTTTTTATCAAAATTTTGTAATTTTAATTTAGAGATCTCTAAAGTTTAAATTTTTCTTAAATATTAATTTTTTGTAATTATGATACATGAAATTGCATTCATGTATTTTTCTTTCTTTTTTTTTTTCTGAAGGCATTATGGTGTGGAATTTATTGTCCCTGGGTGCAGGCAGGCAGAAGGCAGGCAAAGGCCACCTGCAGGGAACAAAGAAGTGGGCTTATTTTATAGAGCTTGAAGAAAGCCAGATATTAGATGGGGAGATCTTGGTAAACATCAGTGGTCAAAGTTCACTGGATGACTCATGCCTCAGTGAGTAAAGTCCTTGAGGTGCTGGGTGTAAATGTTTGGGTATCTTCAGATGTCTGGGTGCTTGGAAGATTCCATGGTGCATCTTATCTCTTTTACAACATTGTCTGTTTGCTGAGAGCACCTGAACTGAGCCAAAAGCAGTGCATCTGCTGGCAGACAGGCTGAGTGCTGGGAGAGTCGTGTTCAAATCAAGCCTTACACTAAAAAAAGGAATTAGATTACTTTTTACTGGGATTCATCAGATGTTGTTCAGAGAAAAAGTTCTATGATGCATATCGAGGTCTTAACTAACTGTACTTAACAGGCCTTAGATGACACAGCTGCTGGTCTCTTCCCCCATAAAATCTTACATACTCTTATAGGGAGACTATATGGTATTTACACTTGTGAGTTTGGTTTATTTCGCTTAAGAGAATGGTCTCAAGTTGTGCCCATTTATTTATAAATACTTCAATGTGATCATTCTTTATATCTGAGTAGTACTCCATTGTATAAAAATGCCACAACTTTTTTATCCATTCCTGAGTTGATGGGCACTTAGGTTGTTTCCAGGATCTGGCTATTAAAATTGTGCTGCTATAAACATGGGTGCACACATATCACTGTGGTAGGATGTTTTCAGTTTTTCTGGGAACATGCCCAGAAGTGGAATAGCTGGGTCAAATGGGACTTCCAAACCCAGCTTTTTGAGGAATCTCCAGACTGACCTCCACAATGGTTGTGCCAGTCTACACTCCCACCAACAGTGTAGAAGAGTTCCTTTTTCGCCACATCCTCTCCAACACTTGTTGTTGGTAGTGTTTTCTATCCTGGCCATTCTTTCTGGAGTGAGATGGAATCTCAGTGTGGTTTTAATTTGCATTTCTCTCATGACTAATGATGATGAACATTTCTTCATGTATTTATGTGCAATTCAGATTTCTTCATCTGAGAACTGTGTATTCATTTGAGATGCCCATTTTTGGATTAGGTCTTTGAATTTCAAGGATCTGATCATTTTTTAATTCTTTACAAGTTCTAGACACAAGCCCTTTGTCTGAGGAACTGTCTATGAAGATTTTTTCCCAATTTGTGGGTTTTCTTTTCACTCTGCTGGAAATCTCTTTTGACATGCAGAAACTCTTTAATAACATGTGATCCCAGTTATTGATTCTGGGATGTATTTTCCATGTAGTTTGGTTCTTGTTTATGAATAATGTTCCTACCCCTATATCTTTGAGATTTTTACTTACTTTGTCTTCCAGCAGTTTTAGTGTTTCTGTTCTAATATTTAGATCTTTGATCCATTTAGATTTTAGTTTAGTGTATGGTGATAGACATGGGTCTAGTTTTAGTCTTTTGCATATGGACAGCCAATTTTTCCAGCACCTTTGTTAAAGAAACTGTCGTTCTTCCAAAAAGCATGTTTGGCCCCTTTATCAAAGATAAGGTGGTTGCATGAGTTTGTAGTTGTGGTTGTATCTTCCAGTCTATTCCACTGATCCTCTGGTCTGTTTTTATTCAAGTACCATACTGACTTTATTACTTTAGCTTTGTAGTATAATTTCAAGTAGGGGATTGTGATGCCTCCTGACTTGCCTTTGTTGCTTAGAATTGCCTTTGCTATTCTAGGTCTCTTCTGGTTCCAGATGAATTTTACGAGTGATTTCTCTGGATCTATGAGGTATGTTAGTGGTATTTTGATTGCGATTGCATGGAATCCGTATAGTAATTTTGGGAGAATGGCCATTTTTACAATGTTTGTTCTTCCTATCCATGAACAGGGTTGTCTTTCCATTTTCTGAGGTCCTCTTTGATTTCCTTTTTCAGGGTATTATAATTTTCATTGTATAGCGCTTTTACTACTTTCATGATATTAACTCCTAAGTATTTCATTTTTTTGGATGCTAGTGTTAAGGGTGTAGCTTCTCTTATTTCTCTCTCAGTACTTCTGTTGTTAGTGTATAGAAATGCTATTTATTTTTGAGAATTGACTTTGTATCCAACTACCTTGCTGAATTTATTTATTATATCTAGGAGTCTTTCAGTAGAGTTTTGGAGGTCTTCTATGTAAAGTATCATGTCATCTGCAAATAATGATAATTTAACCTCCTCTTTTCCTATCTTTACTCCTTTTATTTCTCTTTCCTGTCTTATTGCTCTGGCTAGTATTTCCAGTACTATGTTGAATAGCAGTGGTGATAATGGACATCCTTGTCTTGTGCCTGATTTTAAGGTAAAGGCTTTCAGTTTTTGACC
>PVJX010040661.1:0-15060 GCA_004027295.1 Dolichotis patagonum | reverse complement strand
GTTGTTTTCAGTGGAAAGTTAAGAAGGGACGTTCAAGTGGCACTGCCATAAACTGGTGATCCATCTCAGTTTCTCAGGCCACCTAACCACCCCTCAGTGAGTATAAGCCTGCTAGGCTCTTGCTTGTTGAAGTGGAGTGGTTTACATTTTATCTTGTACTGTTTAGTTATCCCCTGTTTAGGCAGCAGACCCTGACATGAAGATTTGCCGGTTGGACATGTACTAAACAGTGCTTATAAGGTAAGCAGTCATGGGAAGGAATGGCAGCAAGAATGGGAAGAGGAGTTGGGCTGAATACAGGTGGTATCAGCTGACTCCTTAAGGACCTGGAAATAGGAATGAGTCTTTATCATCGTCTCAAGTTGGAGCATCTCCACCTGGACCAGTCATTGGATGTGCCCAGAAAAACAGCCAAGACTTGGGGTAGCAGCAGTCTTGACAGCTAAGGTAATTCCTAGAGAAGGTGAAGAGCTGGGAGCTATCACAGCACTGCTCTCAGCAGCTGGAGCAAAAACTCCTTAAGGACCAGTGGGGAACTCAAATGTTATGTACTGTAATTTATCACTGCACACTGTATTTCCTTACTTTTTTGCAGATGCTTTTTAAAACTTTCTTTTAAAAATGTTTACTGGTACATGTTGCAGAACATAACAATTATATTCATTGTGGGGAGTTGGCATGAGTACATAACATATCTTGATTCTTTTGCAGGTGCTCTTTAAAAAAATTTATTTAAAAAGAAAAAAAAGCAAAACAGAAAAAAGGGTAGAAATAATACAGAATTTCAAAAAAACTTAATGCTAAGAAATCACTAGCTGATAAATTACATACTGTCATATTAGAAAAAGTTGTTCAAGTTATAAAATTGAAGCATACAAAGTGAACATTCAAGCAGTGAGACTGCAAACAGTTCTGTTCAATGATCCAACAAAAACTTAGTAATATGATTATCAATCCTACACACTTAAACATACATGCAGTTATATCCTTTAGAGCACTTTTTCCTCTCTTTGTGACAATAGCAATTACACATTTTGGGTTTTATTACTCCTACAGTTCTTATTACTTTTTACACTACAGACACAATGTGATATTTATAAATATGATTCTTATTTATTTCACTTATGAGGATAGTCTCAAGTTGCGTCCATTTACCTATGAAGGTCTCAAGATCATCCTTTTTTATAGATGACTAATATTCCATTATATAAAAATACCACATCTTTTTCATCCACTCTGTGGTTGATGGGCATCTTGGTTGTTTCCAAGATTTAGCCATTACAAATTGTGCTGCTATGAACATGCACATATATCACTGTGACATGACCTTTTCAGTTTTTCTCAGAAAATACCCAGGAGGGGAATAGCTGGATTGAATGGAACTTCCAATCCTAGTCTTCTGAGAATTCTCCAAACTGATTTCCATAGTGGCTGTACCAGTCTACACTCCCACCTAATAGTGGAGCAGTGTTCCTTTTTCCCGGCAGCCTCACCAACATTTGTCATCAGTTGATTTCTTGCTGGCAGCTATTTTTTCTAGAGTGAGATGAAATCTCAAAGCTGTTTTAATTTGCATTTCTTGAATGACCAGTGATGGTGAACATTTCTTCATGTATTTATTTTCCATTTGTATATCTTCATCTGAGAACTGTGTGTTCATCTCAGATGCCCATTTTTGGAGAGGGTGCAGGTGGTTTTTAAGGATAATATTAATGCTTTGGTTGAACATTTTCACCAGGAAGTCTCAGAGATCAATGCATGTGCTGATGTTCCACCAGGATCTCTGTTCTCTCTCCTGATCTATTCCCCCTGGCAAACACCTATTCATCCTTCAGTTATCAGCTCAAAGGTCACTTCCTCTTTGAAGCCTTTTGGTGTTTGTCTTGGTTATTTTTTTTCCTGTTGCTGACACAAAATAGGCAACATTCAAAATTAAGGGAGCAAAGATTTTTTTAGCTCACAGTTTGTGGAGGTTTTAGTCCATACTTAGTGCTCCAAAGCAGGGTGGTATGGCTGAAGGATAATCATTCATAGTGGCAAAAGATACCAAAAGGAAACAAGAGCAAAATGGGGAGCAAGCCTCTTTTCCTCCCTTATGTGTTATGCAAGCTATCTGCCCTAGGGTGTATGTAGCACTCACACCTCCAAGCCCAGCACTAGACAATGAACTAATCACAAACTCTAGATTCAGCCACCTCTGAAAAGCCTGTCCCCTACTTGGCATGAAGCTTTGGGGGACATCTAAACACAAAACAGTAGTGAGCACAGGCTGCCCATATCCTGTTTTCCCAAGGACCTCCAGCTGTCTCAGGAACTAATCTACAGGACTGTTAATGTTTACATGTCTTTTTCACAGCTAGGACATAAGATTCTGGGAAAGGGACCATACCACTGTTTTATTTGTATAGCACAATGTTCTTGTGCAGCACAGCATCATTATTTGTTGAATTCTATTTATCAATATGAACACAACAAAGGCCATGTAGTCTTGGTAACCAGCCTTTTTTTGTGATCTTAAGGCCTGGCTAAAATATGTGGGTATCTGAGGCATGCTAATGTTTAAAATTCTGCCAGCTTTTTTAAAAATTCACTTTTGTCACCTCGTAGGAATAAAGAGAATATCAATTTTAAAATGTTTACCTTCAGTAAGAAATTTTATTGTCGATATATTTCCTATTGGCCAGAGTTAGATTGGTGTTCTTTTCAAATACAGATCTAAGAGAAATGTCATTCATTCTTCTGTACTTCTTGTTCTCTTTTGTGAATTTAAAAATTAATGCATGCTTTAAAAAAGTAGTGTTTTTGGAAGCAAATCATAGAATTTAAAATTCTCCCTATTTGTTTTTCAGTGGTAAGGATTAAACCCAGGGCCTTGCACATACTAGGAAAGCTACTACTAAGCTATAGCTAAAGACTGTAAATTATTTACTGTTGCTTAACAAACTACACCAATTATTGTTTACTAGCAGATACTTTAGCAGACATCAACTTTTAACTGATTATACACAAAATAATAAGGATCTGGGTATGAAAAGCTGAGTTATCTGACACTGATTTCCTACAGATTCTAGCAATGTCTTTGTGCTCTCTGTAGACTGGTACTTGAAGTAGGGCCTGACCAGCCCTCCTAATCTGACTCTGTGGAGCTTCATTTCCTCATATACAAAATAGGAAAATTTCCTCAGAAATTCCAAGATTTCTTTCCACTCTAAAATTATTTGATTGTGTGGCTTTGTCTATATGGAAGCACAATATGGCTATTTTAATGTTTTATTTGATGCCTCACAAGCAATCTAAAATTTAGACAGTGTTGTCATCAGAGACTGTGGTTTCTATTTAAAGGTGGTTTTCATTTAGGATTTTTTAGTCATTTCTATTTTTCTTTGGTTGACCCAACTAAACATTTTGCTACGTGGAAGACTTCATATGAATGCCTACGATGTAAGATATTTTTAGCAAGAAATCCATAAGAGGAAAAAGAGACATTTTGTGTGGATCAGTAATACAGTACTTGGAGAGAGTTAAAAAATGGTGCTTGAGAATTACATTTAATCTTGCTTTCTCGCTCTCACATGATGCATCTTTTGCAGTTACAAGTATAAGGCTCCTTTCTGGGGGACTAAAGATACACACAGACTGTCTGAGAAGAGATGACAAAAAACTAAGTTAAATGGCATGCAGAGTAGAAAAAGCTGAAACAAAATGACAGGTTTTTGGAGATGGATGGCGTATTCAAACACATCACGCTTATAGTATCCGTGAAGCTTGGACCAATTTAAGGTGCCATATTTGATAGATTCTGGGAGAATGGAAGAGAAACTAAGTTTCTGCTGCTGCTGTTGTTATTTTCCTCTGCACTCAGTTTTAAAGTTTTATTACTTTTGGGGAGATAAATTTCTTCTTTTAACATTATCTATCTCCTTCAATAAGATATATTACTATAGTCCCTGGCCATTTGGGAGCCAGTAACAGTTATTTCTATTCTGGCTGCATCCTGCTCCTACAATGAATCCTTTCAGGCAGCAATCTTAAAAAAACAGGAGTTGAAGTGGTGCTATAGAAACCCAGGGCTTTGGAGCTGGAGAGGGCCTCAGAGAAAAGCGGCACCGTGGCTGTATTTCCACTCTGCACACAGTGTACCGTGCAGGCTAAGGAGACACAGCAGAGTGGGTCATGTGCAAGAGGGAGGACTGTTCGGTTCTACCCTTCACTTCCCAAGCAGCCAGCTATAGGCCAAGAACAGATTCCTCAATCTTTGGTTAACTCTCAATGCCTCACTACTTAGCCTGGCATGAAGCCCTAAATCTTCATTTCTTTCTCTTTTGGAGGTTGAAGAGCTGAAGTAGAAAATGGCAAGAGGCTGTTTCAGTTGGGAACATTCTGTCTTTTCAAGCTACCACACCCCACAATAAAACAATGTGTAGTTCTTGAGGAAATTCAACATAAACAAGAATCTTGAATTGTATTTAATTTTAATTTAATTTAATTTAATTTAGTTTTATTTTATTTTATTTTTTGAAAGAGGGTCTCACTATATAGTTCATGCTAGTCTTGAATCTACTACATAGCATGGGCTGGCCTTGAACTTTCAACAATCCTCCTGCATCAGCCTTTCAAATATTGAGATTATAGGATTATATTACTCCACCACACTTGGCTAGAATCTTAAATTTTAAAAGACATTCAAGAGAATTGATATTTGTGTTATCAAAATACCTTTTTGCTTACATTACTTACTTACTTAATTAATTAATTATTTTTAGTAGTACTTAGGGTTGAACTTAGGACTTTCACACCAAGCTACTGAGCTACATCTTTGGTTTCTCTCTCTCTCTCTCTCTCTCTCTGTGTGTGTGTGTGTGTGTGTGTGTGTGTGTGTGTGTGTGTGTGTGATTGGACACAGGCCCTCACTAAGTTGTTAAACTGTCCATGCTGGAATCCAACTTGCAATCCTCCCAAAGTGCTGAGATTACAGGTTGTTATGATTTGTGTCTGGATTTCCCCCCAAAGCCTCATGCAGTCATGGTGGCAGGTTTCTAGAGTTTGTGACTGATTCATGATCCAAAGCTGGGATTATGGTCATGAGTGTTACAGCCACCCTAGGGTGGATAGCCTACACATAATATAAGGGACAGAAAGAATCTTCTCTCATACTCTTCCCTCTTTGCTTTTGTTGCTTTTTCTGTCTTCTGCTGCCATGAACTGTCACCTTCTGCCATTTTCTACTCTGCCTTGGAGCCAGCCAAGTATAGACTGAAACGTCCACAAACTGTGAGCTAAATAAACTTTTCCTCCCTAATTTTGAGTGTTAGGTATTTTGTCTTAGCAATAAGAGAAAAGTAACCAACACAGAATTTGGTACCAGAGAACTGGGGTTGTTGCTGTGACTATGCTTGACCATGTTGTTCAAGAGCCTTTGGGATGGCTAATGGGAAGAGTTTGGAAAGGTTCAGAGATATCACCTGAAGAAGTAGAGCTGGAACACCTGAGGTTGTTCTGTATGGAAGATTCTGGTCAGATCTCAGAAGACCAGAAAGCCAATAGAAATTCTGCCAGTAAAGACCAGGCTTGGGAGGTTTCTGCTGGAAAGAAGAACTGCATTGGTTACTAGAGTCCAGATGACTTATGTTATGGCTTGGCAGAAAGTTTGTCTGCATTTTGCTCATCTTCAGAGATTTTGCCTGAGACTAAGATTAAGGAAAGTGGACTAATTAATCTGGCAGAAGAAATTTCAAGGAAGGCTAATGTTGGGGTGGTGGCATGGCCATTGTTGGGAGGGTTTTAGCCATATTTATGTTGAGAAACAAGAGCAAAAAGCCCAGAAGGATGATTTAAAATGTGAATTTGGTCAGAAAAAAAGCTCCAATGATACTGTGAACGGTAAAGATACAGATGAGGAGGTCTACCTTGTTGAGAAGGAACAGGAGAATATAAAATATGGCCTGAGGGCATCACAAGAAGCAGCAATTCTCCACCCTTTGCAACCTCAAAACTGCAAAAGTGAAAGACTTTGCTTTGAAAACAAAGCCACAGAACACCATGTTCTGGAATGGCAGCAGCCAAATTATGTTCCAGGATGGTAGCAGAGTCCACACCAGGTTCCAAATGGTGGCAGTCACACCAGGTTCCAGAAAGGCAGCAACTATCATGTTGATCTGTTTCTCAGAATCAGATTCAAAGTGCCCAGTGATCCAGGTACTTGATCCTTACAGCCAAGAGAGAGGAAAGTCTGGCTACTGCTTCAGCAGGCATCAGACTTCAGCACATTCCAAGCAGTGCTTGTTTTAGGTCCATGAAGAATGCAAGAATTCTGAGGTTAAAAAGACTTCCACATTGATTTCTTAAGAAGGTCTGGGAACCAAACAGTGTGCCCCTGAGAGGGCAATGTGTGAAGCTGTGAAGATAAAGCCAAATGTGTAGTGGAGAACCCAGAAGTTTGGAAGGACCAGAAATGTGGATCATCTGAAGAAAGTTGCAAGAACTGAGCAAAGTGGGCCTAAGAGAGAAGCCATGGGAGCTACAACCATCATAAGTGCCATAGGGGCAGATCCATGCAAGCCTTTTGGAGCTCAAAATTTGCCACAGATTGCTTTGGATGTTCCACATGGAACTACAGGGCTTAATGCTTACCCTGCTGGATTTTGGACTTGCTTTTGTTCCAATCCTTTGAGTTCCCCTGCTTGTACCTTTTGGAATGAAATGTTTATCTTGTGCCATTGAAAGTTGTAATTGTTTAACATTTCATTTGTACAAGGGCTCACTGCTCATGTTTGCCTTAAATCTCAGAGATTTTAGACTTGCACTATTCACCAATGCTGAAACTGTTAGGACTTTGGCAACTCTTAGAGATGTACTAAATGTCTTTTGCATAAAGGATGTGCATGAGTCTTGGGAGCAGGGAGTCAGAGGCAGAATGTTATAGTTTATTCCTGGATGTTTTCCCAAAGCCTCATGTGGTCATGGTGGCAGGCTTCTAGAGTTTGTGACTGATTCATGATCCAATGCTGGGATTATGGGTGTGAGTGCTCCACCCACCCTAGGCTGTGTAACAGACCTACAATATAAGGGACAGAGTCTTCTCTTGTGCTCTTTCCTTTTTGCTCTTGCTGCTTTTACTGTCTTCCAGCCACCATGAACTGTTGCCCTCTGCCATGTGCTACTCTGCCTTGGAGCCAGCTGAGTATGGACTGAAACCTCCACAAGCTGTGAGCTAAATACATCTTTCCCTCCTTCATTTTGAGCATCAAGTATTTTGTCCCAGCAACAAGGGAAAGGTAACCAAGACACAGGTGTATGTCACCATGCTGAGCTATAAATTTATTCTAAATAACCAGCTACTAAACATGTGCTTGCTTTATTACAATTATGTTATCATACAATTTTTCAGATACCCATGTTTGGTAGCAAGTCAGGTGAACCACTAATAATCACCACCCTGGAATCCTCCAGGTCCCTCCTGAGCTGACCTTGTATTTACAGCCCCAGTAGCCTCTCCCAGTCACATTCATACTATTCATAACTCTCCATGTACCACCATTCTTTCCACTGAGCCACCTAACTCAGCACTTTCTTTTGCACTAATTGAATCCTTTCCTTGTTGCTCTTCATCTTTTTTCCCCCTACTCATCATGCTTTAGCTGACTTGTGCATTCTGGAGTTTCTCAGAGTTTACTCCTGAACATCTGCTTTAAGCATATTTGCTTACTTTGTTTGGGCAGTTATAACAAAATATTATAGACTGAATGACTTCTAAATAACAGAAATGCATTTCTCATGGTTCTGAAGACTAACAAGTCCAGGACCAAGGCACTGGCAGATTTTGCATCAGGTAAGGGCCCACTTCCTGATTTATAGATGGCACCTTCTTTGTGTGTCCTGATATAGTGAAAGGGACAAGGCAGCCATTCGAGTTTCCTTTAAAGGGCACTAATCTCACCCATGAGAAATTCCCCCTTCATGATTTAGTCACCTCTAAAAGACCTCATCTCCTAATACCTTGGAGATTACAGTTTCAACACATGATTTGTGGCTGATATAAACCTTCAGGCCCCAGTAAAACTCAACATCAAAATGTGCCCTGATCCCTTAGTCTACTTTATCATCATCACTGTTGTTTTGAAATTGAAGTGAAGATTTTCCCTGCAACTTAACGGTGAAGCTCTGCTTACTCCTTGCTTCTTTTTGAATTTCAGCAGATGAAGTAAACATTCTGTGTGCCACTGTTGATATGTAGTTTTACATTGTCACAGAGACAAATTGAATTAGCAATTTTACGAACAAGAAAAATTGGATTTCTTACATGAATATATTCTTCAGAGAAAGGTGCTTAACATTCTAGAATGATGTTATTGATTTGTTGTCAACAAGGAAATAATACTATTCTTAATTAACTTCTTAAAAAATGTGCACTGTTCTTAAAAGGGAAAAGAAATCCATTTTTCATGAGATGTCTCAATACTTCAAAAGACCTGCTAGAAATATAGTTTTTTATTCCAAATCAATTAAAGAAATACATATGACAATTTTTACACAGGTGAAGATCTTCAGGAATTTTTACATCTATGATCTATAGAGTTTGGTGTTTACACATTCTCATACCATAGTACCAATCAATAATCAGGCCATTTTGGTAGCAGATATCTGAGCTTAATACAGGAAGTTGATCTGAAAGGAAACAAAAATATAATTTTTTCCCATGAAAAGTGTACATCTACTTTTAGAATCTGTTTAACTTGCCATAAGGCTGCAATCTATGGTGTCAGTACCGTTGGGCTATTTCCATCACCTTCCTAAAGTTACAGAGGTGTAACTCTTTATAAAATAGTCATTTCACCAGAGAGCTAGTGTGACTTGTCTCAACTGACATTCACAGCTGGTCACACAAAAAGGTGAATTTCCTGACTTTGATATTCTGTGGTTTCATACAAAGAAAGAAAACAGGAGGAAAATTCTCATTTTCCATTTCACTTCCTACCATTTGTACTTTTTAATCTCAGATTAATTCTCAAGTTCAAGACTCTTGTTACTTTTAATATCTTTTCCACTTCCTTTTCCATAGCTTCAATTTTTAAAGGGAAGTTAAGGTAGCCATATTACCTATGAGAATGTTAAAACTTTAATAATTAAATGTTTTTTAAAATTTATTCTATAATGCCCCCTGTTTTCAGCTAAAGACAAAATTAACTTCTCTTTTCAAATTCAGAATGACAATTTTCTTGCTTTTTACTAAATTATCACATAGATTATATAATTATTCTATTTACCTTAGCACCTTTAAAAATCATTACAAATATAGTCAGTTTTAATTGTTCATGGAAATCAACGTATGTGCAAATAACCTAAAATCTATTTTCATTCTCTACAATTTGCATTTTTACATTTCAGATTTGCTTGGGTAGCAATAAGACATGAAATCTCATTGCTAATTGCTTAAGTACATAAGGTAATTTTAAGAGATGCAGAGCTATAAACAATTTTCATAAAATAAATGTCCATTAGAATGTTCCATGATTGTGGGAGAGTATGCAGAAGAGACATAAATTTCCCTTGGACTTATCTGGGAGCCAATACTGACAGCAGATGGAAAGCTGGAATATTCTCTATGAATTATTCTTTTTATTCAATTCTCCCCTGGCTCATAGTTATTATTTTGTTACCTGTATATGAACAAAAAATGTAAATAACTGCATGATATGAAATTGTGTTTTTTTCTCTTCCTTTTTCCTTCAGAATGTAATTTCAGGGTGTCCTCTGAGAAGTCAGATGTCTCGGGTAAGCTTAATAGTACCTTGTGCAGTAATCACTACCTTACACCAGCTTGCAAATTTAGGATAACAAAACTTAAAGCTGAAGTTCCCCTAAAATTTATCCAGTCATTTTCACTCATCATATAGATGAGAAAGTGAGGCTCCCAAGATGCTAAGTGACTTGACCTGTGTCAAAATAGCTAGTTAGGGTCTGGATTTCTCAAGAGCTTCCTCCCCTCCAATGTTTCATTTTAATTCTATCTCAGTTACCTTTTATGAAAGAAACTCATGGGTTTCTCTGTTCCAGAAGGAGAATCTAACAGATGGATGTGGCAAGAAAATATGGAAATGGTCAAATATTTGAAGAGACAACACTCTGCTATAGGGTCAAAAGCCAGGAGTAGTTAGGTCTCCAGAGCTCGGTTCTTCCTGTGCATAGCTTGCCATAATTTTGTTGTCGTCCTCACTGAGCCCAAGTGTCTTCACCTGTAAAATAGAAAGCTAAGGGAATGACTGAGTGAGGTAAAGAGTAGGTGAAAGCAGCAAGTTCAATACTGCTCAATTGCAACTGATGGTTAATTCAGGTACCCAAGTAAATGAGAGCAGGGGCCTCTTTATTTAAATCTTGGTTCCTTTTCTCAACCAACTCCAACTCCTTTTCTCAACCAATGTACCAATGAAGTATTTACTGAGCACTTGCTATGTGCAAACTAGACCAAGTACAAAAGCTAAAATGGTAACAGAAAGGCATGATCCCTGCTCATAAGCAGTTTTACAGACTCATGGAAGGGACACAATGAGCAGATGACAACCTGCCATGATGACAGAACCTAGAAGAGACGACCTTCACCTAGGAGATTCCCAAGGCTCCTCAGAGAAAACCACTCACGAGGATTCACAAAATGGAGACAAATGGGTGCAGTGTTTGAGGAAGAAAAAAGTCCAGTGTGATGACCCAGAGTTGAAAAAGTTTAGTGCTCTACAGGAAATGAAAGCAATGATTTGTTGCAACCAGGTGAGGGCTGGGGATTCGGAAGAGGCAGGAATTAGACCATGCCAGGCCTTATAAGGCCACTCTAACACACGTGAACTTCACCCTAACTACAGGAAACTTCAAAGAATTTTAAGTGACAGAGTGAAGTAATAACATAGATGGCCTTAAATTTTTTTGGGTAAAACAAGATTGAACCCAGGGCCTTTGCTCTAGGGTACATCCCCAACTTTTCATTTATTTATTTATTTGAGACAGAGTCTCAATTTCTAAATTGTCCCCAGTCTGGGCTCCAATTTGCAATCCTCCTGCCTCAGTCTCCCAGAGTGATGGAATTACAAGGGTGCACCATTACACCCAGTTATAAATGGTTTTCTTCATGAGGAATCAGGCTTTTTTTAAACTCTGAGAATATTTTTCCTATTGGCATAATCACACTTATGTATATTCATCTCAATATTTAAACAATGCAATCTCTTTTCTACAAAATCCACGTAAATCATCTCACAAATTATATCCACTTCTATGGGACCTTTACCTTTAAATATTACAAAGGCAAATTGCTTGATCTTTATTCAAAATGATGACAGCGTCTATAATCACAGGTGATCAGACAGGGTATAAAAATATTGGTGGAATAAAAGCACATACAACGAAATTGCAGTTAAAACTTCCAGCACTCAAATGAAGAAGAAACAACAGAAAGAGTTGGAAGAGAGCACCAAGGAGGAAATAAATGAAAGGCAGCATGGAAAGTATCATACTTTAAAATGTGAGCCCTTTAAAATGACCACACCCAGCCTATTTGTGAGGGGCAGGCAGCTGTGGAAAGCTGGAGCACCATTCCTGAGTGTTGCCAGATAAACGAGGCCAGGCGAAGCAAACCTGGCCTTAGTGGAAAAAAGACAAACTTGCATTTGCCAGGAGTGATGCTGTAACAAACTGTTCCTGAACCTCTGCCCAGAACTGGGCTCTGCCAATGCACCCATGGTGAGAGTCCAGGCTGAGGGCAGGGGAGTCGAGGCTACACGCTGTACACTGGGCTCGCGAAGAGCACCTTGCTTTGGTGTCTGAACCCCTCTAGAAAGTGGGAGATCTTTGCATGGAGTAAACTTTCCATTCTGTGGGTTGTAAAATTCGCGAACCACTTTCTAGCCAGATTCTACAATCTTAACAACCTGTAAACCAAACAGAAACAATAATCATTTGTTTTTACAGAGTATTTTTGCTTTTAGAAGGACAAAGCTTCAGATTTTAAGCCTTGCATTCTTTGAGGAAAACACTTCCCAGAAGCTGAAGCTTTTATTTATCAAATAAAAAGATATATGGACCACAAATAATGGGGATGGTAGCACATAGAGGGCAAAGAGAAGAACGTTTCCATTCTCTCAATCTCCCACTCTCTGATAACTACCATTCTACTTTCTGTCTCTGTGGACTTGATTATTCGATGTCCCTCACATACGATGAATACACAATCTTTGTCTTTTTATGACTGAATTAATTAATTTAGCATAATGTTCTCAACATTCAGCCATGTTGTGGATGAATCCATGTTTTACTTTAAGGTCAACTAATATTCCATTGTATGTGTGTCATGCATTCTGTTTATCCATTCATGTGTCAGTGGACACTTGGCTTGGTCCCATCTTTCTGTTGTGGATAATGGTGTTGTAAGCATGAGTGAACAAATACCTATTCAAGATTCTGCTTTTAGTTTTGTTGGATGTATTCGTTGATTAGAGTCTTGAGGTTTTAACATTTTTCTTTATAATTGCAGGGTGCTGAAGAATAGCCTAACTTTTCTTGGCTACCTGTTATCAAAAGCATAAACCCAGGGCTGGGGATTTACCTCAGTGGCTTAAGCGCTTCCCTGGTAAGCACAAGGTTGTGAGTTTGATTCCCAGTAAAAAAAAAAAAAAAAAAACCCATAAACCCAGAAATTCAGTAGAGGAAAGCACTGTGCCAGTCAGCACTCTTTGATTACCTATAACAGAAACCAATCTGTCTCCGTCTAAACCCAACAAGATTAACTGAAAATGTTTGAGAGCATCTTAAAGAATGCAGTGAAGAATCCACTCTACTGGCCATTAGGAAAAATGGGAACCAGACCTCACGTGTCCTCGGACCCTCCACCCCTCGGCTCTTTCACACTCTCCTTCCTGCATATGCCTGCTGGGTTTTTTTTTTTTTCTCTCTGCACATTGGTTCCACTTGGGAAGAAATTGGCATCCAACTCCCCTCACTGTCACATCTGTGGCTCCCGTCCCCATAAAGAGACTGGCCCAATTCTTTCTCAGTCCCAGATCCAAAAATCTCAAAGAAGAGATGCATTGCCCTGTTTCTGCTGCCATAAGTATAGCTAGGAAGTTACAGTCAGATTGTATAAAATGATGGTTCCTAACATTGGAGAGCAGACAAGCTATAACCAAAATGTTGTAGGTGCAGAATGACCACAAATCCACCAGCACCTCAGTAGAGGTGTACAGAATGAAAGCAAAGAAAAAGCATCCAACTATCTCCTTAAGCATGGGCGCTGCTCTCCTGGGGCTAAAGGGCAGGGAACTTGGGAGAAGATGAACACGGTAATCTAAATCCTGAAGCCTCAGACAAATGGGACAAGAAAAAGTCCAGCTGGCCTGGAGATCTCTCTAGACAAGTTTTATGTCACATGGCATAGAGCAAGAGTCGTATACAATGGAAAAACAGGGTTTCTCCAATGTGAAGCAAATCCAGTCACCAAGATTAAAAGGAAACAATAACAGCACCCAGAGAGATCCTAGACTGCAACATCTTTGGGAAAGAATGCCCAAGCATAGGCACCTCCAGTGCACCTTATTTGATGATAGGTGGAGAAATGCAACTGGCCAGAAGCAGCAGAAAGAAACATATAAAGCTATTTAACTGAGAACAAAGTTCTTAGTAAAAGCACTCACCCCATCACTTGAGGTCTGCCTCTGCTAAAACACTTCTCCTGTTTGTTCATTGATTGTGAATATTAAGTAAATCCTTCCACAATTGATTCCAGGGGCCCAGAGCACTGACTCTGAGGACGCAAATGAAAAATGAGGGCCTCAAAGTTCAGGGAATTATAGCAAATTAAATCTATGGGAGCTGCTGTAAACATTACAACCAAAAAAACACAGTGCATCCTCAAACTACTAGCAGGAAGGATAATGGATTTCTATTTTCTATAAAATAGGCTATTCTCAGGTTTGAAAATGAGGAAGGTATTGATGAAGAAAGAGAGAGGAAAATAATGGTGTTTGTTCATCAAAATATCTTTTTAGTAAGGAGAACTTTTTCTCAGCAAAGCCAGTAAGTGGTATATCAGTTCATGAACTTGATTCTTTCCACTATGCTGGATAAGAACCAAATCAAATTCAATGTTTAGGTTCAATGTTGACCTTATAGTGAAATTTGATTTGGTTCTCATCCAGTTTGGTTTGCTACCAGAATTGTGGTGAGAACTGAGTTTGTGAACCAAGGCACTGTGTAAACTCCCCTTGGAAACTCACAGGAACCCATCTGATGCAGACATCCACAGACTATTAGCTATAGCTCTTTGACAGTACTCACCTTTCAGGTTATCTGTAGTTACATGTGAACATGTTTTATCCCCATAACGAAATTATAAATCCCTGGAAGGCAAGGGAGAGGACACTTATTCACTCATCATCATGTGCCCACAGCTTCTAAAAGAACACATATTTGTTAGTCTCCAACGTGCCAGGGACTGTGCAAGACAGTTGGATCATATCCCTTGGGGATCTTCCCAAATACCCTGCAAGATAAAGGGGGCTTTTCTCACATTATTGAAGCACTAAAGCTCACAGCAGTAACTAATTCCCCCAAATTTGTGCACTGACACAGGTAAGGTCTAAAGCCCTTGCTCTTCCCTACTGTCAAATGCTGTTTATCTTGTGCCATTGAAAGTTGTAAGTGTTTGACATTTCATTTGTACAGGGGCTCATAGCTCATGTTTGCCTTAAATCTCAGAGATTTTTAGATTTGGACTTTTCACCAATGCTGAAACTGTTAGGACTTTGGCAACTCTTAGAGATGTACCAAATGTCTTTTGCATAAAGGATGTGCATGAGTCTTGGGGGCAGGGAGTCAGGGGAAGAATGTTATAGTTTGTTCCTGGATGTTCCCCCAAAGCCTCACGTGGTCATGGTGGCAAGCTTCTAGAGTTTGTGACTGATTCATGATCCAATGCTGGGATTATGGGTGTGAGTGCCACACCCACCCTAGGATGGGTAACTGACCTAGTAAGAATTCTGATAGCAATAATAGCTAACCATGTCAAGGCCTTTCTTAAAG
>PVJX010040660.1:0-15086 GCA_004027295.1 Dolichotis patagonum | reverse complement strand
AGAGTTAGGTAAGGTAGAAAATGGTACTTGGAGACTCCCTAGAAGTCTGTAAGGCTGAGCATGATGGGAGATTGCAGTGGAGCTCAGAAGATTTGAATGCTGGTAAGACAGTACACAATAGGAGCCAGGGATATAGCTCAGTGATACAGTGTCTGCCTAGCAAGCACAAGGTCCTCAGTTTGAATCCTGGTACAAAAAATTGCATAATAAAGGCAAGGCTCATGAGGCTTCTTTTGGGAATGAAGACTTTACTGGAAACTTGACAAGGTCATGCATCTTTCATTCTGGAAGAAACCTTGTGCACATTTTTCCCATGAGCAATGTCTGCCTGGCATAGAGATTAAGAACAGTAGCAAATTAATCTGGCTTAGGGAACTTTAAAGCAGCCCAACATTTAAGCTGTGGTATGGATACTTCTGGCTGCATTTTTCAAGATTTGCAGAGAAAAATCAGGAGCCAAAATTCACATGTGAAAAGTTTGCAGTTTTATCACAAAGGAAACTCCTGCAAAGTTGGTGTCATGTTTGCTAAAAATATTAGCATTAAACAAAATTCCACTAACATGCATTAGGGCAATAAGAAAGATGGGTTGAAGGCATCTTTAGAATTGGCCAGATTCTACTCATTGCAGGCTCATATGTACAAAAGTGAAAAGTTTCTATTCCAGGAGAGAACATTGGCCTAAAGTGTTGCCTACCCAGAATTCATTTCACAGTGCTCATTCAGGCACAGTGGTACCTCAGTTCACAAAAACTGTTGTCTGCAAACATTTTGGCTTGCAAACAGAAGCATTTGGACTTTTACTTTTGTTTGCAGACTCTTCATCAGGTGATATACATGACCCGCACTCTCTTTCCCACATGAACACACATGTGGCCAACTTTTCTAAAATTGTAGAACAAATTAAGTTCATCAACCAACGTTACACTGTACTTAATTGCCTCTGCAGCATTAATGCATGAGGACCTGGCTAGTGTTCCACATGGCACTGGTCATTCATGAGTGAAGAATGCAAAAGGAATAGGATCATATTGACTTCCATTGAGATTTGAGAAGGCCTGTGACACCAGGCAGTGTGCTATGAAAAGATAGCATGTGAAGTTATGAAAGTGAAGCCAAAAGTGCAGTGGATATCCAGGTAATTTGGAAATAGCATGGATATGTAATATCTGCTGAGGAAAGCCACAGAAAATGAGCAGAGACATCGCAAGGTCTACAACTGTCAGTGCAGTAGATGCAAGCCTATTCAAATCCTTTTGAATTCACTACAGCCTTCCTCAATTGCTAAATGTTGAGCAAAAAGATTTAATGTTTACAATTCTTGATCTCACTTTTGTTTCAGTTTGATCCCCCTATTTCACTCTTCTGGAATGACAACATTTACCTATGCTGTTATATATTGGAATTAATTTATTTCTTTTTAATTTTTGCAGGGACTGTCAACTAAGAGTTTGCCTTGAATTTCAGAGGAGACTTTGGCTTGGACTTTGCAGCACTACCGGAACTGTTAAGATTTTGGTGACTGTTAGTGAAGAACAAAATGCATCTTACATAATGAAATGGATTTGGACACCATGGAAATGAGGAATGGTGTGTTACGGTTTAGATCTAAAATATCCCCACAAGTCTCATGTTCTGAGATGGGTTCTGGGGTGTGTGACTTGCAAGGATACAATCTTGTTCTTAGCATCTTTCTTCTCTCACTGCTGTCTGGCTTTCTTGTGGTATAGTTTTTCACTGCTATTCCATTTTTGTCTTGGAACCAGCCAACCATAAACTAAATTCACTGAAAGAGTAATACAGTTTTTGAGCACTTTCTTTCCCTCTCATTATCAAAATATCTATTGTACATTTATGTATTTTTCCCAGGTATAACAAATATATTGAAAGAGTAATAATTTGAAAGAATAACCTAAAATAAACTTTTTGTTTAAGTTTCAGGTGTTAGGTATTTTGTATCAATGATGAAAAAACTGACTAGTACTATAAGAGATATGTAATTTGCCAGCTGTTAATTTAATTAATCTGCTATGAGAAAACTTCATGCACTTTAGAGAAAAAAATAGTACATAATTCCTTATTTGTTTGGTTTATAACATCTGGAATGTAATTATAGCATAACAGTTAATAATAAAAGTCAAAGAAAGATGACTATGTGGATAATTACACATTCAGTAGAGGCATATTCATAGATTATCCAGCTGTTGGAATTAGTAGTCAAAAACAAGAAGTTAAAAAATGTAAAAAAAAATTGTGAAATAGGGTATTTGAACATAATAAAGATATGGGGATTTTAAAACAGAACTCAGAAAAAATTCTATAATAAAAAAGAAAAACTCTGAAATTTAAAACATGAAATGGTAGGAGTTAAGCACGAGTATTAAAATGAAGCAGAATAGTAACTATACTTGAAGATGCAGCAATACAATTTGTTAAATAAATTGAAGCACATAAAAAGCAAGTTGAGTAAAATAAAAATCAAATTAACTGTAGTGAAAAGATGTGAGATGATTTCAACATAAATGTAATTGCACCCTTAAAAGAAAGCAAAGGAACAATGGAAAAATTAACAAAATAATTGTAATTTTTTCAAATTATTTTAAAAATAAAATACCAAGTGATGGCTTCAAAGGGCTGAAACAAAAATAGAGTACTGAGTTAAAAACAAGCAAAGTCATAGAAAAAATACAGCTAAATGTTAAGAGTTATATATAAGAACAGACTTTAACAAATGTCAAAGAAAAAAACGATATACTGGGTATAAAGAAAGAATAATGAAATATTACAGTAGTTATCATCAGACACAAGGGAAGCTGGAATGCATCAACAGCTCATTTGTAGAATACTAAGTAAAAGTAGTAATAAAGAAAACATTATTGAGTATAAACATTCAGTAATGTATTCTTCAAAAATGCATACAAAATGATGAAAATTTCATAGAAACAATTGAGAGAAAAATTTACATGGGATATTATTCAGAATGAATAGAAACATTAACAGTTGAAAATTCAGTTCTACATAAAAGAACTAAGTGCCTTAAAAATGTTTACATATGCAAGTAAATATAAAACACTATTTTCCTTAATTCCTTTAATTAAAAGAAAACTGAATATTTTAAGTAAGACACAAATACAATGATACATTGTAATTTATAATATTTTCAGATGTAAAATTTAATCCATAATAAAACAAAGGACAACATAAAAGACTGGAATTATGTTGTTGTAACTGTCTTTTCTTTTATAATAAAAAGTATCTTTTAAAGTATTTCTTTATACATTAAATGATACAAATTAAGGGTGCAGATGGAATTCTGACAGCAACTTCTAAAATACATGGTATAATAAAATAGATATAAAAATTAAACTAGTAGCCTCAAATCAAAATGGAGTACTCAAACAAGCAAAAGTTAAACTTTAAAAAATGAGAAAAAATATGACAGAATAAAGCCCAACCATAATGATATACATAAGCATTTGCATAGAACTTTCATCTGGAATATTTAAAGAGCTTTTACAGTTCAATAATAAGATGGCAATCCAATAACACTAGAGCAAAGGATTTGAGTGGTTATTTCACAAAATCAAACATAAGGAAAATATCTGCCTGTGGATGGAAAAACAACCAATTGAAAAATAGTTAAGCTGTTTCTAATGAAGTTAAATATTACCCTACTTTATGCCTATCAGTGTCACTATTGCATCACACTGTGACACAGCATTGGTATAATTATGAACCAAATCACAAAAAATGTTCTGAAAGATTGTTAATAATAGTTTTATTCATAACAACTCAACAGCCTAAGGGACCAAACCGTTTGCCAAAAAGAGAATGGAGAAACAAATTATGGTACATTCATATGAGAGATGCTCAGCCAAAAATACTGTATCTGTAACAAGGTAGCTGGGTCTCTAAATCATTTTGTTAAATAAAGATGTCACAAATAAAAGAACATAATTTCATGTATATAAATTGTAAAGTGCAATATAATCTAAAATTGTAAAAACAGTAAATGTAGCTACAGATTACTAAAAGTGGCATAGGGCCTCCTTAAGTATTATAAATGTTTTAGACTTTAAATTGAGATATTGATTATAAAGATTTAAGCATTAGTCAAAATGCAATAGATTGGATACTTATAATGTATCTCTTTTATTTTTTTGTAAATTATATCTCACTTAACAATGTATATTGGGATAGTTTCCTTCAATGACTGTATTATATTAGTTCGTGTGAAAGTTGATATTTTGGGTGGAGCTAAAGATGGCGGACCGGTAAGCAGCATTATACGGAGCTTCTCTGAGAGAGACAGCTCAGATGCAGGAATAAAACATTCTGGAGAGGTCTGGATAGAAGGAGATGGATTCTCTAGACCTAGGAAGAAACTGAAGGCAAAAAAGCTACTCAAATACGAAGTCCCGGGGCTGCCATTAGAGAAGCTAAGATTAGCGGTCACAGTGTTCTCACTGAGCAGCTTGATTTTGTGCCACTGAGACTGGCCTGAGAGCCCAAACCCGCGCCGATGTGACTGGCCTGAGCTGCCCCACAAGTGACTTGTGGGGAGCTGCTGTGAAATTGCGCTGCAGCTGCCCTGAAGTTGAAGGTTAGGGAGCCCAATGGAGAATGGAGCCAGAAGGGACCCACATTAACCCGCAGTGAGTGCTGGGAATAAGACCCTCCCATGGGAAGGGGGCAACCAACTTGATGATATGTTGGAATTGGGCAGGACCAGCCCAAACTGGGAATGGCAGTGACTTCAGTTGGTTGTTCCCCTCCCAGAGCAAATTAGTGGGATCTGCTTGGCCTAGGTCACACCCCTGACCAGGACCCAATAAGTCATCCCAAACTGATTCCCTATGAACAGCATAAACTAACTAATGCAGTGAAGGTTGCTGGCCTGGAGGGGAGGGCCCAGCATACGCTGGCACTGCCTGCACCTCAGTGACTGACAGCGGACTGGAGAAGGCAGAAACCCCTAGCCAGCATGCTTCAGAAGAACTATAACCAACAAGGAAAGGGGCTGGGACCTACACTATACACTTGCGTGGAAGAAACCAAAAACATGACAAGAGAAAAAATAAGAAAAAGCCCCCAGCCCCCAACCCTGAGAATATTGATCCAGGAGAGGTAAATACAAAAGAGATTGAGGGCCACAAACACACAACATCAAACATGGCATCAATGGACATAAAGAGAGATCTTCAGGACCTCGTAGACAAGCTCAAAACTGAAATATTAATTCAAGTTAAACAAAATATAAGTAGATTAATAAAAGAAGTGCTAAGCACCTCTCAAGAAGACACAGACTGAAAATGGAGAAACATACAAAAAGGAGAGAAATGTTCAATGAAGAATATAAAGAAAACCTAGAATACATGGAGCATATTCAAAGAGATTACCAAGAAACTAAAAACTACATTGAAATCTGGCAAAACTGCTTGAAAGAAACTAAGGATAGACTATACAAATGTGAAGACAGGTCTGCAATGTGTGATCATGAAAGGAAATATCTCTTAAAAATAACAAGGAAATAGGCAGTAACAATACAAAGGCTAGAAGATGACAAGAGGATCTGTAATTTAAGAATAAAAAACATGAATGAAGAAGCAGGAGTCAAAACAAAGCAATTACAAAGGCTATTCCCAGAAATTATTAAGGAAAACTTTCCAAGCATAGCAAAAGGAAATGATATTCAGATGTATGAGGCATACAGAACTCCAGCCACCTACAACCAAAACAGAGCTACACCCAGACACATAATAATCAAGATCCCAGAAATTCAGTATAAGAACAGAATATTAAAAGCTGTCAGAGAAAAGAAACAGATAACCTATAAAGGAAAACCCATCAAAATCATGGCAGGCTTCTTGACACAGACCATCATATCAAGAAGAGCTTGGAGCAAAGTAATCCGAGCACTGAAAGAAAATAAACTCCAGCCCAAATTGATGTACCCTGCAAAACTGTCTCTACAAATTAATGGAGAAAAACAATGCTTCAATGACAAAGAGGAACTGGGGGAATTTGTGAACACCAATCCAACCCTACAATACTGAAGCACATTCTAGAGAAAGAGAAAAAACAATACGAGGATTTCAGGAACAGTGGCAGAAAGGCCCCAGTGAACAGGGAAGATGGTAGAATGAAAGAGGAAAGTAGACAACCAATGGCAGAAAAATAGCATAGCAGAAATGAGACAGAGAAGGTTGGCTGTAATCTCTAATATAGATGGCCTTGATATACTAACAAAAAGAAACACAGGCAGAGTAGATCATGAGATAGGGTCCATCGGGATGCTCTGTATTGGAAACATAATTAACCTGGAAGAAGGTTTATGGACAGAAGGTCAAATATGAGAAAACAATGTTCTATGTGACAGGGAACCAGAGAGAAATAGGGGCAACCCGACCAGCACCTGCAGATAGGTTGAAAGGACATGATACTTTTGTGCAGTAACAGCTGTAACAAAGGAAAACCTTGAGGCTTTTGTAGGTAAAGGAATACAACTTGAGATCAAGCCCGGAAGTCAGAAGGTTCAGAAGCATTTAGGGTAAATAGCAGGTTGCTCCCCCAATCTAAAATCTAAAAACTGAGGGAGTTAGTGGGACCCAAAATGTTCAGTGCACCCTGTGGGAGTGAAAGGGGAGGAATTGTCTAAAAAAGGAAGGCAGAGAATATTGTTAGTATTGTATCAGGATTTAAAATCTACAATACTCTCACCACTCTGTTTAGATGGATTATATTCTGTTCATTTGTCTACTTGCACTAGATTTGAGGGCACAGACAGCTATCCCAAAAATAGCAAGATATATTACAGTAATCATCCTTAATTTCTTATTAACTTAATCTGAAGCCTTGTATATTTTATACTGTCTTATTATGACTGATCTTATTTGAATCTGGTTTGTTAGATTGCTGTTTTGTATTGACTGATTTTATTCGAATCTGTTATGATTGATAGTGTCAAGTCTAAGAATATAGGCAACTATACTGAAGATGACAAGAGTCACTAGGATACCCACTCTGGTTTGATTATTAGCTGCTTTTGAAGTTTTATAATGTCCTCAATGTTTTTATTAATATTATACTGCTGAGTCATCATAGTAACCATTGTAGATCACCTCGAATTGCGGTTTTGTATGACTTTTTTGTTTCATGTATCTCTAGGAATTTGTTTTGTTTTGTCTTGCTTTGTTTTGTTTTCCCTCTAATATAGAAAGGCTAGATATACATGTAAAGACTCATGCATGTGTAAAACTCATAAACAGTTTATGAGAACCAATTATATAATGCATGATGAAATGAACAACTACTTTGAAGAATCAGTACAGTACCCAGTGCTGATTCCATAGCATCATGATGTGAAATCCAGCAATACTATCATTCTTTGTGCGGAGTGATTTTAGCCTGTTTTGTTTTGTTTAAGTTCAACACACATGAAGGTATGGACAGCTGTTTTGAAGAGAATGAGAGACACTATGACAGCCATTGTTGACTTCCATACTGTCTGGTCTTAAAGACCTAAAGTGCCTTCCTCACCCTGTTCAGACCAGTTCTATACTATGTTCTTTCATGTGAATTCTCTGTATGTGAAGATATGGGCAACTATTTGAAAGAAAACAAGAGTCAGCATGGTAGATAGTGAAGATATCTGATTGTCTTGTTTTAAAATTTATGTCTCTTACATTGCTTTCTTGTGTTTTGTTTTGTTCTGTTTTGTTGTGTTTAACTTAACCCTCTTTACAATAAAAAGGAAAGTCAATATTTTTACCATCTGTACTTTTTGAGAAATTTTAAACTGATAGAAACCTTGGAATAGTCGTTGTGTAACTTCTTACTGTAACTGTAACTACTTGCTTAACAAATTTGTTATATTGTACACTAGTTCTGGAGGACAGAGATTAAAATGAGTGAACAGAGTTGGGTTACCCTGGGAAACTCTAGGAGAGACTAGATTTCTCCCGAGTCTTTTCAAAAAGGCTACCTGCCCTCCTTGGTCTTTAAACTCTTCCTTCTTCAAAACTAGAAAATTGCATTTACCTCTGGCTCATGCTGTTGCTGCTATAATCACAACATCTCTGACTCTCCAGCCTTCCTGTTTCCATGGTGCTGTGAATGCACTGTGCTCAGCTGGATATCCAGAGTCTTCTGCCCTCCTTAACTACAGGACCTTAGCTACATGGTCCCCTGCCATGCCATGGTGCTGGGGATCAGGGCACAGACACCGTTAGCATCCATTATTCTCTCCTCAATACTTGTATTCCAAAAACTCCTAAGACACACTGCTTATCAGCTTTGTTAATCATCAGAAGTTTCTCTTTTGACTGCTGTCTCTGTCTCTCACTGCAAATTCAGACAAAAGAAAAAAATAAGAGAAAAGACACAGATGAATAAACAAAACAAGATGTATAGATAAACCTGAGCTCCTGTATGCCTTTTTGTCATAAGCTTTCCGGGAATGAGCAACGTGTTTCTTATTTCCATGATTGTTATTTTTTTTTAGCAGCCACTGATTTTGGAAAATGAGGCCAGGATTCTAATAAAATCAAGCTAATGACAACAGAGTTCCAATTCAGGGAGATAATACAAATGTGTACATCAATTCATTTTAAAAATCCATTCAATATACTAGTTAACTACTGCCAAGTGGGAAATTTGTTGTAACACTATGATGCAATTTTTGGGTAGCATGTGTGAGGCCCTGGGTTCCAGCCCTAGGAAACTTCCTCCCCAGTATTACTCTTTATACTTGACAGTGACATTTATGCAAATTACTAATAGCAGCTGGGATAGGCCAGTACATAGCAAGTCTTATTAAATTTCTGATCATCACCAATGCTAAGTACTCCCTGGAGACATAGTGATGGATAATGAAGACAAGCTCCTTACTTTTACAGAGCCCTGGATTTTTGTATTCCAAAGGCATATACTCTTGCGAAAAATCTAGAAGAGCATTTCGGACAACTTTTATCCATTTCTGCAACAAAGAAGCCTCCTTCAGGGAACTTCTGGAAATACAAGAAAATTTTGATCATCAGCATATAACAATGATAATGACGTATCAAGTCGAGAGTTAATGTAATAACTTTTAAAAACATGTTTTGACATGATGAATTTGGTGTTTCAAGTTTTGCATGAAGACTAAAGTGGTAAATAATTCAGAGTGGGAAAATTGTAGTTAAAACATATTTTCAAAAACAGCTGAACAGGAGCTCTGTCATTTCCTGGCATGGCAGATGGGCACTGAATTTCCTGGGACATTCAGAAAGTTGTACTAAGCAAACCATGGTAGGTATCGCTGATCACTCATTATTTTATAGCAAATGTACTGAAATCACTGGTTTTCTGATTTCAATTTGTATTCTAAGTATTAACTAATCTGGTTGAGCTTCTTTTTATTACTTTCCACAGTGGCTGGAATTTTAAAAATATGTAGGTTTTTTTATCTCACTTTTTGCACTCCTAGAAGTTGAAACTAGGGCATTTGCTACCTCCCAAGCTACCCTCCTCCTTTTTAAATTTTTGTATTTTATGACAGAATCTCACTAATTTGCTGAGTTGCTCAGGCTGGCCTTGATCTTGTGATACTCCCATCTCAGCATTTCAGAGTATATATAGAATCTCATAGTCATTACTTTGTGGTCTGCAAAAGAGGAGAAAATACACTTAAGGGGAAATTGTGACCAATGTCATAAAAATCAGAATCTAATTTACAATCATTTTGTTCAGTATGTGTGTCTGTATATCACACACAGTTAAAACGAGTGGTGCGTGATACTTAAAGAAGATAAATTTTGATGTCATAGGAAAATATATACTAAATGTTTATTCAAACTGCATTTATGCAAGAAACTGTATTTTAAAAGACATATTTATAGAGAAATGAGCCATTTAGCACATTGTGTTAGGTTAGAAAATCAAAGCTACAAAGTCTCAGTGGCTGAACATAATAAAGTGTTTTTCTCTTTCATGCAAAGTACAAAGTACACTGAATGATTCTCTGGGACAATTGTCTTTTATGAGGTTACTTTGAAATCAGATTGTGTATAACACCTGTATCTCAATACACATGACTTTAAGAATGGAAGTCAGGGGAAGGCTTGTCTTTTACACTCAAAAATGTTTTCATTCAGATCAGTTCTGGAGATTCTCATACACAAGATCTTGTCTAAAACTAATCATGTAGTTCTTCCTGCTAAGAGTGTTGCTAAATGTTTGGCTATAAAGAGAACCATGAATGTGCAAGTACTGGAAATCTAAACCACACATGTAAACTCCATGAAAACTAGGAGACTGATTCATTATTTTCAGAGGCCCAGAGCCTTGAGTGGTTTCTGATCACATCATAGACTTGAATGTTTGTCAAATTAGCAGAGGGAAAAAAAATCCCCTGAAGGTTATTTCCTCAGGAAGAGGCACTGAATAACAGGCACTTGGACATTTGGGGGGTCTGCTTCAATGAGTACATTTATGTCAGTAATCATACTGAACAGTGTGACAGTGGGTTGTCTAGATCATAAATTTTTAAATCTTTATCGTAACCTGTAATCAAGGTTGGTGATGATGAACCCACAGCACATGTGGTGCAGTGAGTTGTTTGTATCATTGAAAACTCTAAAATGTTTGCAATCATTGTTCTAGGTGTTTTCAAATATGAGGGATAGATTATCCAAGTTGAAGAGACTTAAACAACTGGGATTTAATTGTCTCTCGCATAATAAAAATTCTTCAGGACAATGGTCATGGTGCACTATTTTGCTGTAATAATCATGAAAGACCTAGAATATCCCCATCTTTCCTCCTTATCACCTTTAGTGTGCTGTAAAGAATCATAACATCTTTATCCAATCATGTTAGGTGTTGGGTTCAAAAGCAGTCCACTTGCATTTTTACTTTCTTAAATCAGAGTGGAAATTATTTTTTAAAACCCTCCAGTGCTTGAAAGACTTCATTCTATTTCTGTAGTTACACCTGCTTCACATGCTGAAGCCTAGGCTGATGCCAAAAATTTCCAGTTATTAATGTAACAACACTTAAAAGTCCTGAGATTGGATGTAATCAATGAACTAGATGTTGATCAAAAGAGTAGGAATCATCAAAATTCTTCAGTATTAATAAATTGTGGAAATTAGGTGACAGTAGCTTGTTAACTTTGATCAAGTTGCTTAAACTTTCAGAATCACCATTCTTTTATCTTCAAAATTAAGATGATTTTTACATTGATATATATCTAGACAGTGAACCATTACCTCCTAAAGGTATCTAGACCCTTCTTTTCAATGTAACAACAGGTTACAATGATAAAATCAAATTATGTGTGTGCAATATGTACTAGTTCCTTTTATTCCAAATATTTTATCAGTATGAATAGTAGTTCATAAGAATAATTTTTTGGCCCAGTTAGTTCATTCAATGACTCCATGTTATATTTATGACAAAATATGCCTACCACTTCAGTGATACATCTATCTTTCTGTGTAATTGCTTTTCATTTCTTCCTCCTCTTTATTCTGTACGGATCAAAATGGCTTGAACATTGCCTCAACTTGGCCAAACTTTAGACAAGTTTTCTCCTGACTTTAGGACTTCAGTTGCCCTTTTTAAAGAGCATTTGCACACTCACATGCACGCATACACACACACACACACACACACACACACAGAGCAAACAAAAAGCTTCTCCTACTAGATTTTCTGAGCACTGGAACTATCCCTTTGAAGTGTAATCTGGAAAGAAGGGCAGCCATGACACAATTTCTATGAGAAAGTGCACACCCAGGGCTCTGAGTACCTCTGTCAAGTTGTATAGCTGTCTTCCATCATGAAGATACTAAAAATTTTACTTTTCCTTTGGATGAAGGGACTTTGTAAGCAGATTGCTTACAAATTCCTTACTCTGGCTTGGAAAATGTCTCATATGCCTATTGTCCATGAACTCAGTTGAGACTGCCTTAAAGTTTATATTTCTCATTTAACAGCATTCAGTAATGTTTTCTTCACCTGTTTAATTTTGCCTGGTGCAATTTTATCTTTGACAGGAATCTGACTGTTCTGGTCTTTCTGAACCTAGCATGTTTCCACTCACAGTGTTCATTTATACTATTGCCTTTATCAGAAATTTTCTTTCCCTCTGAGCTTTTCCACCTATGGGAACCTCCTTCTGGTCAACAAGAGTTCTTCTCAAATGTTCCTTCTTTAATAACTTTCATGTTTACTTTCTTCTATTGACCTACTATATTAGTAAGTCTCATTTATATCACTGTATTTTTTAAATTTTTTAAAATTTTTATTTAAAGAGAAAAAAAGCAAAACATGAAAAAGGGTAGAAATAATACAGAATTTAAAAAAAATTAAGAAATAACTACTTGATAAATTACATATTATCTTCTTAGAAATAGTTGTTCATGTTGCAAAATTAAGGCATACAAAGTGAACAAACAGTGAGGCTGTAAACAGTTCTGTTCAACGATCCAACAAAAACTTGGTAATATGGTTATCAATCCCACACACTTAAACATACATGCTGTTATATCCTTTAGCACATTTTCTTTTCCTCCTTTTACTTTTTAAGTACATTATCTGTTTAGTTATTACATGTTTCAACTTGCTCAGTACCTTATTGATCTGTTTTGTTGTTGTTATTTCCTTTTTAATCACCTTATATAATTCTGTTGTTTTGTTTTTGAGTTTCTCGTCATCCATATCACATGGATGAGCTTTGATGGAGTTGGGAGTTTTTGGAGGTATTTTGTTACCTTCTTTTCTCATGTTCTATTGTTTTATTTTTATTTAATTTTCATTAACTTGGAGGTAGTAATATACAACAAAACAGGATGGAATAAAGCCAATTGATACAGTATAGTGAAATTGGCACAGAACATCACAGCAGGTCACCAGGACAACAATAATAGGCACCATTGTATATCTCGTTATCTTCAAAATAGTTGTTCTTCTATTAGGTACAGCAAAATCAAAAGAAATATACAACATTATAGAACACATCAAAACAGAATATTGAATAGAGCAACACCTTTAATCAGGACAAAGCAAAACGGCGATAAAAATATCTGCCTTCAGAGATAATAGAAGGAAACTGCCCCCACTTGCTGTACCACATATGGTCACCTCCCAAGAGATACCCAGATCCCTGGATCCCAATTGTTAACAAGGTGGTGGTGGGGATATGGTATGTTTGATTCTAAGCCCGCACCCCAGTAGGCACCAGGCTTGTTACTGGTTGGCTCAGCACCCTAAGTTCCAACATGGCGCGAATCTCAGGAAATGCTCTTACTTCTTGTTTCCCTGCCCTGGGGTGGCCACGGCTTGCCAGACCGCAATCACTTACCAGGGTAACAGGCTTGTTACTGGTTGGCTCAGCATATCACTGTATTCTTATCTTTATGCTTTTTTCATTAATTAAAACTTTTTAATTTATATGCTATTAATTTGTATGTTTTCCCACATCAATAGAATATGAGCTTCAATCTGCTCATTAACTTTGTGAATGCTCCAACTACAGTACCCCAATAGTACATGATACCTAGTAAATACTCAAAAAGTTTCAGTGGAATCTGATATTTGCTGTATCTGGGCCTTTCTCATGTTTTTATGAAAAAAAAAACTAAGTAGAATTCTTATAGTTCCTATTTTACTTTCTACTTTAACTGCCTTAAACAGTTGTTAGATTGTATCTTTTGTATGTGTGTGGGGAGGAGTATTGGGAATTGAACTCAGTACCTCATGCTCACCAGGTGGGCACTGTGGCACTGAATTTTGTTATGGGTTGGGCATTTGGGTCCTGCTATTAAAAAAGAAGCAGGCACAGTCTGCTCTTTGTTGCAGCAGATGCTGACAGGCCAGGATTTGGCTCAAATACTGGTTATTTCTAGTCATCTGAAGTGTACAGAGAAAGCAATTCCAGGTCCCAAAAACACTTTCACTGACATAGCCAAATAATTAACCCAGCTGAGATCTGCTTCATAAAATCTTCTCTCTTACTTTTCTAAAAAATATACATGGAACAAAAGATGTTCTGGCAGGCTAGATATCAATTAAGTTTGAAGTGACTAGAGAAGTGAATTCACATGATCAGTTACAATCGCTACATTCAGAAGCTAAAATCTAAAATTAACTTCACTTGATTTGTTAAGTTATTGAATTAACTGCCTTCTGCATTCCCACTGTGAGTGTCCTGATCACTGTCTTCCACTGAGGCCAAGAAGAAGGTCAAGAACTTATCTAGGGAATATGATTAATGGTGACATAGTTCGGGCAAAAATCTTACTTCATTATCATCAGCAGCTGTTGCTCTTAAAGCCTGGAGTTTCTGAATAATTGTTCCAATTAATTTTATTTGTCCTTTGAAGTCCTTAGAGATACAATTTTATAAGAAAAATTTTCCCCAGGGACATGTGTATATTAGCCAAGAGAACATCAATAGAATGTCTTCACCTTTCACATCATTGGCATCTGACATTCTCAGTAACATTCATAAAGGTCTCTTGTAGTGAGAAGGTGCAGAAGATTAAATGATGTTTTGCACAGAAAACAGAAGAGAATACAAGAGGAAACTGAAATACAGGCAATATTAGAGAGAAAAGACAAGAAATTCAGCATGACACATGCAGCTAAATCTTTTTATGAGTTGGTAAGAGATGGAAAGGGAGAAGGAATGTTAAATGGTGAGTGGTAAGGCAAGAGGTGATTTTTCATTTCATTTCTATTAAAGAGAAGAGAAGATAAAGTGATTTGGTTAACAAAGGTCCAAAGGTATGATACAAATTAAATGCAGGATCAATGAAAAGTTAGGAGTTACCAACAAGAAACTTTTTAGTTTGTGATAAAGTATGGGAGAGAAAACTCTAAACTGATCATAATACAGTATGCAATATTATCATTGAAACCTTAGTTTTAATATTGATTTAGCCACTGAGACAGCTATCTGAATCACCTCCACTCCACCAGCACCTGCCAGCAATTTTAACACTAGATCCTAGGAAAATATAAATTAATTTTTAAAAACTATATAGATTTAAAACTTGTAATATAACACAACAGAATATCTGTAGAGTATAGCCATTAACTGA
>PVJX010040659.1:0-15082 GCA_004027295.1 Dolichotis patagonum | reverse complement strand
CTGATTTAAATAGCAATTTAAGAAAACTGAAAAAGAGTGTTCCTATCAGGTGAATGGACTACGTATTTACTGATAGGAATCTATCCACACTGAAAAGATCATGGATGAACTATGGATCTTGTGGGAATTTTTCTGGACCTTGGTAGAGTGAAGCACTATAAAAACAAATTTATATTCACGTTATATCCATTGAAATGAGCTCAAATACTCATTGTACACCGTTTGTTTTCTAGGGCTGCCTAACAAAGTTTCAGACACTGAGAGTCACCAGAATGTGCTAGCTCAAGGTCTTGCTGGTTAGAAATCTAAAATGGAGATGTTGGCAGCCTTGGTGTCTCATGAGGGCTGCGTGGGAGATTATCACAGGTCCTTCGCTGGCTCCCGGAAGCTTCAGGCACTCCTGAGCATCGTATCTTTAAATTATCCTCCCTCTGTATGCATTCATCTCTGTATCAAAATGCCTCCTTTTTACAAAGATACGTATTATATGGATGAAAACCCACTTTTATTACCTTATTTTAATATGATTACCTCTGGAAAGACCATATCTCCCAGTAAGTTCATGTTCTCAGCTATTGGGAAATTGCAATTTTAACATGACTTGTTTGTCAGTGCCATAATTCAACCAAGAATAAGTACCTGCCAGCTGTCAATTACCATATAAGGCATTCGTAATGTTAACAACAGTCTCTGCATTCATTGTGTTCAATAATCTTGCAGACATAATAATCGTTAAGACAAAATAATTTTTTAAAAGTCCACAATATTTGATTGACTTATTGATAGGTACTTCCATGCCCAAGACTTATGCAAAATGTCTCATAAAGCATTTTATCATTTAATCCTCAGGGCAGCATGAGAAGGTAAACATCAATTTTACTGTCTTCAGGAACAGCTTCCCAGGGAGGTTATATTTGACGTGGGTTTTAAGAACAGATTTGTAATGCTTCAGTCCAAGGAGAAAGCACATCGGAAAATCTCTACTAGAGCAGTCAGAGATGAGGGCAGACAGAGTACGCTTGGAAAACAGAGGTCCAATCTGTTTTAGGGGACTGAGATGGAGAACGAGGCAACTCTTCAGCTTGGTCTCTGCTATGAGCCACTGGCTTTCTGTCTGAGGTTCCGGTGGCAACGCCTTGCTGTCTTCCCACGCAGCCCAGGAGCAGGGAGATGATAGCGGCCACAGATGCCGCTCCTGGCTGGGGAGGGTGAAACCTGCCAAGTCATGCTTTATTGTTTCGTGCCCCAGTGGACAGTTTGAAAGCACCATTGGTAAGATGCAAGGAGTCTGCAAGATCAAACACCAGCAATGGTGACCAACTCAGTGATGTGTCCTTGGTTGTCTTTTCCGCTTTTCTTACATTTGCTCTCCTGTCCTATAATTCTGCTCCCCCTAATTCATAAACTCAAATAAAATTCTCATACAAAACCTTTGGCCTCAGGTTCTGCTTTCAAGGGATGAAGATTATTGGCATCAGGTTTTCTTATACCAGTTCCAAAGATAAAAATAAAAGATTCGCAAGTGGTTTTTTCAAAGCCATAGACATTAGGCTCATAGAAGAGGTTATCTAATATAAAAAACTATTGTTTGTCCTTTTCCCATATGAAAACTTTAAAGTTCATTAAAGGAGGAAAAGTACACCCTTTCCCTTTCTGTACTGGCCTCTGTGTCAGCACAGAACGGTGTGACAGCCAGACTTTCCTGCCAGCACGGCTTAATGGACAGTTTTCTCAAAGAAAAGCGTAATAATAATTTTATCTGAAGTGGAAGCCAAAAATAAGCAAGTAATAGAAGTAAAAATGTCCAAGTGATGTCTTTTAGTGACTTACTACCTTACAAATTTATAACATACATATACTCATATTTTTAAAAGCAGGTATTACAAGCAAGAGAAGTTAACTAACACAAATTGAAAGCAAAAAATAGTAGAGACATTCCTTGCAAAATTAAGCTGATTTATCGCTTCCATCACCACCCAAGTAAAAGATAAAACATGAGAGATGAAATTATTCTCTGATGAGTGTTGCCAACTTCCTTAGATAAATAAATACATCCATGAGGCATTTCCTTTCACAACGCAATTGTAGAAATTATATATTATAGATTTTTGTCTTGAATTGTTTTAATTTCTTGCACTTTTTTCTGGTGAACTTTAGTCTCTATAGTGCAAGAAGGCTGTATTCTCTTAATGGGACTAAAAGTCACATACAGATTTAATACATTATCATCTAGATTAATTACAGTAGGATAGGTTCACAAAAATTCTATCATAATTGCATATTCCATCAGGATGCTATAAGGTATAAATAATAATATTGTTTTACCATGTTTAAAACCCATGTACATCTCAGGAATACCTAGAAAAATGTTATAGGTTATTTTTTAAAAAAATATAGTCCTATTCTTTCATCGTACCATTTCCTCTAATTGTATGGTGCAGTAATACTCAATGGTCCTGTGAATCACCTTGTAACTCTCTAATGTCCTATTTCCCTTTTCCATCAGCTACATTCCATTCCTTCTGAGGATGAAATGTTGAAGTGTCACATAACCTCTCAAACAAAATTGTTACCCAGCAACCAGGAGGATTTCCAGAATAGGTAGATGCAGAAAAGTATTATGATGAGGTGACCCCTGCGAAGCACACTTCAATTGTGACATTAAACTAGTTAAGAACTCAGACTCTTTGGGAAAAAATTTTGTGCACATTTCATAAACAGAGACAGAGGAGCAACTTCAATGGAAATACTCTATGCTGTATCTTCAAGAAGACTTAGAATGGGATGGGAAAGCCATTTTCAAAGAGCCTGTTTTCAAGCTGCCTGCTTCTCTTTGGGAGAGTGAAATTCTTTTCTCATACACAGACAAACTGTCAGAGGAACCTCTGTGATGAAGGGTATTTAGCATCATGCTTGTGGACAGCTGTCTCTGTATATAAGAAAGAACATTTAGAAACAGGTAGTTATTTACTCTACCAGTGCTGGTACATGCTAGTAAGTCCCAGATGAACTAGTTTTGATTTTGTTAGTAGAATAAAATTCAAAACTCAGTGTTATCAAAACTTTACCTGCCTTTCAACCAAACATAAGTGAAATTTTTGGCATTGAGAGATGAAAACACATCTGTGTGTCAGTTTCTCAGGCTGGCATGAGGACAAGATTATTCTTTGTTGTGAGTGTTATCCTGGGCATTGCACAATGTTTGGCAATATCCCTAGCCTCTTACTCTAAACCCCAGTGGCGCTCAATCATGACAATCAATGACGTTTCTAGCCAGAGTTTAAATACGTCCTGTGAGGGCAGCAGTAGAACAGCTCTGATCTACTTTTAATGCATACTGAGCTCTCTACATAGCCATTTACTTAGACAGAAACTATGACCAACAAGTACAGTACTAAAGAAAACTAGAAGAGAAATAGTAAGTATCTGCACATACACATCCCAACATACCTGTACAAGTCCAATCAGTTGGTTGCATTTGCCAATGAGATTCTCATCTGCTTCGTTTCAGACCTTGAGTTCTCACTGGAGCCAAGATTATCTGTCCCTAGGCACATAGTGGTTCAGGCTGCAGCCAGAGTGTCTCTTTCCCTGAAGGGCCTCTTAGCGAGTCCTGTGGAAAGCAATCATAAATAGCCAATTTAAGCCTAAGAAAGAGAGGAGCTTTAGAACTTGCAGTTGAATGATAGAAGAGAGAAGAAATGCAATATCTTAAATAAATCTATGGCCAGGTCTACGGAGCACTGAGTAATCTATCTTGCTGTAAGATTGCAAGAAGGCCTCTCCAACGTGGGAAAATAAGACAAGAAATATTTGAAGGAAATTGCCCAGCAAAGAAGTCAGATTTTCCCATTACCTTAAGTGTAATCTCTTCTCCCAAAAGCAGGTTAAAAGAATACATATTAGATTTCACTATAAAATAAAGGCCAGGAGGAAAACTGCTACAGACTTAAGTGCAGTACACTTACAGGATGCTCAAATAACTTAAAAATAAATAGAGGTCTTTAACCTGGTATGTCACATCAGCATATTCTGTTCTTTTAATAGTGTGGGTACTTACTGACCGCAGGATCAGCAGGAAGGGGAAAAGAGTACAAAGAGGTCATGGCCTCTCTCCATTTGAAAATAATGTTTTATTCAACCTATCAACCTTATGTTTTAAAGTAATGGTAAATTATAAAATATCTGAAAAGGCTTGGACCATTTTTTATAAATAGCCTGGGAATTGAAGACTGAAAATCCTAAATGTTGGGACTCCACACTGAATATACCTAGATTCACATGTTGAACATGTGGAAGATGAATAAAATTAAAAAAATTAAGCATATGTAATTTAATTTTGTATCCAAACTGCCAAAAGCATATTCACAGTGTCTTTAGTTCTGACATTTTGTGGAGGTCAGATATTTTCCTGATTTGGGCTATTGCACAGAAATACAGAAACAAATAATATAGTATGATCCTGTGCTCAAGTTTCTGGCCTTGTTTGGGGGGCTTCCCTATTGATCTTGCTTAAGGGAATTTGGGCATTAAATTTTAGATTTGAAAATTACTTTTATGGAAGTAAGTTAGTTATTTTTTGATGGTGTCTTTTTGAATGACATTCAGGTAAAACAGGAGACACTAAGCTGACACAAAATTGTAGATGACTTTGCAATAGGGAAATTACTTTTTAATGTATGTGGGTACATTAATGCTGTTAACACATTAATTAACTCTGCCTAGAGAGAGTTCTACCAGCTATGCGAAAAGTGCATTGTAGTATCCTACAAAATCCTTGCATTTGTGCTACACTGGCCAGAGAAGAGAAAAAAAAAAAAAAAAAAAAAAAAAAAGATTTCTCGACTTCAGTGGGAGAATGTCTTCTGTGGCACTAGAAATGAATTTTAGACCAACCCATGTTTTTTTCCTCATTTTGCCAACTATTGAAAAGATAGGGAGTCCACATGTCTCATTGCCCCAGTTTGCACACAGCCCAGGTGGTCCTCTGAACCAAGTCCTTGCAGCCTCATTGGTCCCTGGGTGAGACCCCAGCACACATATCTGCTCCTACCTCCCTCAAGTTATGCTCCTTAATTTTGGCCCATGTGTTCTATAGGGCATAAAGACCTAAGGGTAATTAGTGTCCTTCTTAGAAAGCCGACTCATTTGCTTATTTTAGCCAGTATGCTACCAAGTACCTATCATGTGTCCAGAAAATACATAAACTTTGAATCATTTCATTCTGAGTTGGTATCTTCCAAAATGATTCATTCCAAAGTGAAACCTAAAAACCACTTCAAACTAAATCGTGCATAACTTGATCCCAAGATTATGAGTTCTATTTACTCAATTCTATTAACAAGTTATTCTAAGGCAGGGTTTAACTGTCATGGGAGCCTTGAGCTCACTAAGTCTTTTGGTTCCTACTTCTTTATCGCAGCCTGTTTTGGTGGCTTAGAATGCCAATCCACAAAGTGCACGCTTTATTGAAACAACAGGAGTAGAAAGTGCAGGGGTTTTTTTTATTTTATTTTAAAGAAAATAAAACAAAAGAGGGCAGAACAGCAGATCAGAACAGGACAACATAGGCAACACAGTACTTTACATTAAAACTACAAGACATTAACAGTAGCTATCACAATATCTCTTTCTCTGCTATAGTTGAGCATAGTTTCAAATACAATAATATCAAACATAATAAAATAGTATAAAACCATTAAAAGAGTGAAAGAATTAAAGAACATTCTGAACTGAATAACAGAGGATGACTCATTTTTGATAAAAATTTTTTATACTATCACACATATTCAAATCCCAATAAAACACAATGTGATAGATAGAACCAATGGTAGTAGAAGAATAGAAGCATGGTAGGACTTCTAAGAAGGATGATATTAAATCAGCAATAGCTGTCATAATGTTTTGTTTTCTTCAAAACAGTTGTTCATACCATCATGCATGATATAGTCAAACAAAACAGAATAAAACCATTCCAACTGATGAATGAAAACATTGAAAGGCTTCAAAGCTATGAGATTGGGACTCATGCTTACCATAAAATCTTATATAGTCTTATCAACTCTCATACTAGGGAGACTATATGGTATTTACACATGTGAGTCTGGTTTATTTCGCTTATGAGTATGGCCTCAAGTCGTGTCCATTTATTTATAAATATCTCAATGTGGTCATTTTTTAAAGCTGAGCAGTACTCCATTGTATAAAAATGTCACAACGTTTTTATCCATTCCTCAGTTGATGGGCACTTAGGTTGTTTCCGAGATCTGGCTATTACAAATTGTGCTGCTATAAATATGGGTGCACATATATCACTGTGGTATGATGTTTTCAGATCTTCTGGGAATATGCCTAGAAGTGGGATAGCTGGGCCAAATGAGACCTCCAAACCCAGCTTTTTGAGGAATCTCCAGACTGACCTCCATGAAAGTGCAGGTTTTAACAACAGACTTCGCCTCCTCTCTACCACTCCTTAGACAAGAGAAATCGGAGGATAAAAGTCCAATGACAAAACCGTGAATGAGCTCTAATAATAATCCCACATCCATCCACCTCCCAACGTCTCACGGTAGTTGGACAGAAAGCTCCAGCACCCACAGGCACTATGCATTCTGAGTATGCTCAATTCCTGTAAGCAGGTAAAAGCCCAGGACTCCTGTAGGGGAAGAAATTTTGCTTACCCTCCGAAGTGACAGTTCAAGCTAGATACCTGGGATATGAAAGACAGAATCTGCCCTTAAACTTTTTCCTTGTTAATCAAAATCTTAGAACCTCAGGAGAAAATGTCAGCTATCTGTGTGACACATCAAGTATGTACATATCCAGCATTACACTGAAAGTGTTGCTAGGGATGTATTCATCTCGAAATTCAAACAGATGACACAAATTGTCCGTCACTGGCTGACTTGATGAGAAAAGTAGGATTCCGCAAGCTAAAGTTGATTTTATAGAGGATCCCAGTTTGAGCGCAGAGTGGCCTGGAAGTGAAATGCTAAGAAGCTAGTGAAAGGCATGAAAGGAGCACAGGCAACTCCACAAGGCATGTGCCAGCTTGACAGCATGCTTATCAGAAGATGAGGAGCTTCTGCTATTGATTATTGCACAGACAGAAGTGAATAGAAATCAAGAAAGAGACACACATACCATCTTTCATATAGTCAAAGAAATGCGATCATGTGCCCTTGAAAAGTTATTTACCTTTTCTTCCCATCATGCTAGAATTCAAATGGAATTGGAATAGCAATTATCACTTAAGTGGCTGTTATAATTGAAAACTGGGATGGATAACTTATAAGTGACCTACTTACCTCAAGAAGTAATTCTCGACAGTTTGCAAAATGAAACAGTGAATTTATTGTTCCTTTTATTAGTTAGTTATTGAAAACTAAAAGCAAAGCTATGGTTTTGAAAAAGTTAACTCTGATTTTTCCTTTAAATAGAGCCTTTCAAGTGATCTCAGAATGTTATTCATAATGGCACCTTATGATTAAGATGCCCTCTTGAAGCAATATGAAGACTAAACATTTGTATTAATCATTTCTGAAGACAGAATGTGTGCTACGTAGAGAAGCAATGCCTTCTGGACAGTGAACGCCACATGAAGAAAGTTGTAAATGGTGAAAAAAATCTCCATATGGAGAAATTTTGTACTGAATAATTTTACTTTATGTTGTGTAATAGAAACTTTTCTAAATAATTTAACACTCGTTACAAAGGCATAAGTGGAATCTTAATTTGAAGACTAAATTTAATATTCCTGTTGAAAAATGAAGAACATTTGAAAATTAGTATTTATCCTAACCTAAGGTATGGCTTGCTTTTCTTAAATTTCAGGATTGATTTTCTTGTTTAATAGTATGTGATGCAACATTCTGTACATTTTTTCAGCATATTCTTTAGACCTTTGAAAAAATGAAATGGTAGCTCCATGTTGCGAAGAACTGAAGGACATTTTGCTACATATACTTCTACTCTCTGGAACTCTGCCCACTTGCGGGGCATGGTCTTTCTATGGTGATGGTTGTAACAGCAAAGGAGACTGACTGCTTTCACATGTCCTTGAACCTCTGTTCCGGGCTAAAAGTCCACAGGAAAGTATGAATTAATGCAAGTGAAATGCGAAGAAGCTAGTGAAAGGCATGAAAGGAGCACACGCAACTCCACAAGGCATGCGCCAGCTTGACAGCATGCTTATCAGAAGATGAGGAGCTTCTGACAACTGGAACAACCTGTAGGACACGTGGTGGGGCTGATCACCAATAGCACCTGACCCACACTGTAACGGATTGCCCCAAACATGATGCCTCCCTTGTAATCACTACACGCTGTGTGGGTCTATATAGGAAAAGGAGTGTTAAACTATAAAAACAAACCCATGACACTGGGGAGGTGCTGCCTGTGCAGTCTGCAGACACATCTCCTAGAATCTACCTGGGATGTCTCTCTGAATTTTGAGAAGCCCTTTGAAGAGAAACTTGAATCGTGGGGTTTCATTAACTGTCAGTAATTCATAGAAAACTATAGCTGTGCAGTGTTCTGTGTGCTCCTGGCCATAGCTTTTAATGCAGAAAAGGACTCCATCTTCATCTACTAGTTCTTGAGAAGCCTCTACAGTATTGTGTGCTGACAAGACCTATTAGAATGGCTCCCAGTGACTTTCAGACTCACTAGCTGTTTTACGGTAGGAAGCTGTTACAGAGAATTAAAACCTCTGAGGCATCTCAGGACACCATGGTGCCACCCCACAGAGCGCTGTTTGCTCTTAAAGCAAATGTGATTACGTGTCACCATTAATGGTAGACTGGGAAAGTTTCAAAAGACTCCCAGATTCAGATTACACAGTTTCCCTCCCTGCTTTCCAAGTTTACTTGTATTTAAGTTGTGGAAAACACCCATTGTTTCTTATTTAAAAATGTGGCACTCTCGTGGCTTATATGTTAGGGAACATACTTGAGTCACAGTTCATGACTGATACGCGGTTACGCCACCCAGGCAAACACCATCTTTCCTCACCTGCTGAAAAACCTTCATCAGTCAAGGAGAAGAATGTCAAATTTCGTGGCTCATATCTGGAGCAGGAAAGCCAACATGACTGAAGCAGAGAGACCTGGGAAACAGAAACCCTGGGTTCAATTCACAGGGCCTAAGTTACAGAACAATCTCTCAGGTCTCAGATTCCTCACCTCTCAACAGAAAGACAAAGAGAGCTCATCCAGGAAGCTATAAGAACTGGAAAATACTATTATGGACACTTTATAAATAGTATCAGTCTTTACTAGTGTCATTATGAAAGGCTTTCAACAGCTGCTAAAAATTATAGTTTTAGGCTACTCAGAATCAGGAAATTCTGCAGCAAAAAATGTAATTATTGAAATTGTATAGGACTAGTCAGTCTTAGCACCTGTAGCTGCCCGACTTCCAGGGAGGAGAGTAGACAGTGGAGATACAAGAGATTAGCATCACACAGTGAACAAATAAAGACAAACTTGACAGCATTAATGAATTTATGTTTTCTCCAGTTCTCAGAATGCACCTTGCTTACAACTGAACACCATATTTTGCAACTGTCTTCTAATGCTGTGCTGAGTTTTACATATCTGTTTCAATTCTCCTTTGCTGTTTTTTGGCTTCTGGTCTCTCTATTCCACTTCTGGTCATGTCTATAAACCGTTAGGTCAGCCTGCAGATAACACAATCTCTGTTTCCAGAAACTTAAGAACTAAATAAATAAATGCTTGTATGCTGGGGACTATATTCACTAAGTGCTTTACATATGTTAGTTTCACATCACAACATTTCACATCATAAATATCGAAACTTAAGCTACTTTTTAGGTTAAAAAAAATTCCTGAAAGTTTCATATGAGGAATTTTGGAAGCCAGAAGTTGAAGCAAGCTTCATTCATCTCTTTCTCAGTGTTGGTGCTCATGAACATCCCTAAATTAGAGCTACAGAGTTTGCTTTCTTGTGCTTCTTGTTTGTTTTTCTGAGTTTTCCGTGACTCCAGATATAAAAAATTCCAGAGATAGCGTCTATCTCTGAACTTGTATAGGATTTGATCTGGATTTGATCTAATCCCAATAGATTGGATACAGGCTTAAAAACCCCAAAATGAAAATTGGACTAGAAGAAGCTCTTGGAGCTGACCAAATGTATCTGACTGCCTTGGCGAGGGACACTGGAACTGCTGTCTCATGCTCACATTCCATGATGTGGCTTCAGCAGATGAAAGATGGGAAGGTCTCTAATGTGGAACATGCTCTCCATTCCCACCAAAATGAGCTTCCTGTGTTCTCTGCTATGAGCAACACTTACAGTATATTGTTTCAGGTCGCTAAGACTTGGAAAGTGTTCATCACAATAACATATACTGTATAATATAACCTTCTTCACAAATTCAAAGCAATACCTCTCATTTGAGAGTGACTTTGTCCTCTATGGATACATGAAAATTGAAATACATTTTTTCCAGTTATAATTGGGAAAGCAATAGTAGTGGAGCTAACAGGTAAATACCCAGGAATGGTGCTAAGTATTCAATAATATAATATAATATAATATAATATAATATAATATAATATATAATATGCCCAAAATTTCACTAATGCTGAGTTGGTTAAAAGTTGGTTCTCTCAAAGAAAGATTACTATCTGATAAATAATAAGATCTCACTGACTGAATAACTCATTTGAGTGAGAATTTAGGAAAAAAAAGTGTTAACATCATGTTAGTGATCTTTTAAACAAGAATCTATTAGAAGAAAATTTAGTGTCATAAAGCCGGTGTCCAAAAGTTCAGATTTGCCATATTTAAGATCATGCTAGTTAATTAAATAGGCAGTTAAAAACACAAACATCTCTTATTCAAGAAATAGGCCATCTTGGTTAATTGGAATGCTTAAAAATCTAAGTTCACCTGTGGAAAAAGTTCATGTGAAACAAAAACAGTTAAACTGAGAAGTTAAAAGGAAGCCTCACTCTGAATTTTGATTTCCAACTTTTGCTTCAGAGATTTAACAACTAGAAGAGCTTATGTGATAGGAATGATGTGATAGGATTAATGGGCTGATACCATTAATCCACTTCAAATGTCATGTGGAAACTTTACCTGGACAGGATGCACACATTGGATTGGGTTTCAGGAGGCAAACTGAAAGACACAAGCATGATAAAAATCTTCCCATTTCTAGTTTACTAGAGCATTCTTTGAGACATCCACTTGAAGAATTGTTCTTTGGGTTCTTTAAGAGGTATTTACAAAACAGATGACCTTAATTACCATGCTCTTAATCAGAAAAATTTGGTGAAAATGTGCTTTGAATTTTTCTTTCAGTTGTAATATCTATGCCAGGTCTTAGAAAAATGTTTTCCTGCCCTTTTCATTCAATATGTGACTGGTTTTTTGAGTATATACTGTTCTCCAGGCTCTGAGCAAGATCCCAGAGACCAGAAGAACCAAGAAAGTGTTCTTATACTGACACATAATCTAATTCTCTTGTTTTCAGATTTCCTCCCCTTTGGCCCTCCCTATTGTTTTTATTTCTCCTCTCTAGTTCTTGCCCCACAAGAGACACCAATTATGGATGCCCCAAGCTAAGGGTTTGCATTTGCCAGCCTGAATGATGGATCTCCTCCCATCCTACGAGGTAAAGAGGGACATCCAAAGTGAGATTTCCAACGATAGCCACGTTCCTCTGTAGAGCCATATTCATGCTGTGGACATTATGACTCTTCGCAGTCCAGAAAACGCAATTTAAACACTGAGTCTCAGATTTCCCCAGCAGGAATGTATGAATGAACAGCGGTACTCACTTCTTAGGGTTACTATAAAGATTACATAAGAGCACACCTGATACTTAGCTAGTAAGCATGGTGCCTGGGGCATGGTAAATACGTTCCAGGTTGATGCAGGCTTTCTTAGCCTTCAATTCTTTCCCATCTCAGTCAAGGAATCAGCCTGTCTTATGATGCATCACCTCCAGGTTGGGCTGAGTATATAATGGTGCCCTTGAAAGCAGCGAATCTATACTAATACACTAACAGAACGAAACTTGAGAGTAGCCGCAGGGATACTTCCCTTCATATTTAGTTTAATCTGAAGTGGTGCTAAAAACAGATATTTGTTTCTTACCAATTACTGTATAATTGAAATACAGAATTTTATATTGAAATAGACACTATCACAATTGCATTCTAAGGAAAGAATCATTTTAGTATTCCTACTTGCAATAGTTAATATTCCATAAAAGAAACATAACCAAGATAAATCAATAGATAATAGATATAGATAGATAGATAGATAGATAGATAATAGATTAATGGATAGACAGACAGACGAAGTGGCTTATATGATTAGGAGGGCTAAGCATGTTCTAAATCCATGGGGCAGTACTGGTCCAGGATGCCATAGGGGGCGGATGGAAATACTTAGTCTGTATGGAGCTAATGCTGTAATGTACAGGGGAATGTCTTGATCCTTAAGCAAAACTGTGATTCTGCCCTTAACTACTTTCACTCGGTTGGATTAGGTCTCTCCCACTAAGCAGAATAATCTGTATTACTGAATAGCAACTCGTAATAGTGTTTAAAGGGTCTACAAAATGTCCTCCTAGTCATACCTAAGTTCTTGCTAAACTGGGGAACAGAGTTCTATGGACTAGCTGAGATGAAACAAAGCTGACCATCATGCTACTCTGAGTGGGGCACTTGTTTCTGTATTTATATGTCCAAAAAATCCCATAGGGTAGGAATTACTTCTATTTCATAAATGAGAAAACTGGCTCTGTGGTCTCAAACACTGCATAACCAGACTGAGTGGTAGGAATCAAGATTTGAACTCTCACACGCTTGACTCTTAACACTGTTTTCCACAAATTTTCTGTTAGGATAATGTTTTCCTCTATATTTCATCTCCTAACACAGACATTAGGCTTTTATCAGGAAGTATAAAGTGTGTCTGAATATCTCTCTCTAAATACCTAATAAAATTTATACAGTTGTTACTTTGGACTTTCTCATTGTTTTGTAAACCCATGCCTCTGTTTAAATTCATTAGGATAAAGAGATCCAAGTGAACAAAGTCCATTTGTAAAGGCTCTATGTGGCTTGTTATGTGGCTGTGTAATTGGGATCAGAATCTTTTACTAGGTAGACTAATTTACACCTGAAGCTATTACCCATCAAGGCCAGGCTCTGAACGCCTATGACTTGTCTGTATACAAAAGGGGTGGTAATGCATTTGCCTACCCAGCAAAGCGAACCTGACTTGGAAAGACTTTTCTTCTCAGGAAGACCCCAGAACCACTCTCTCTGGTTCTCACCAATTTCTGTATGCACAGATTCATTCAGACTTTTCTTAAAGTACATAGGACGCAACAGCACAAGGACGGAGACTATCTAATAAGTCAGTCACGCACATCACCTTCCCTTTGGTGTACACAGGCTTTCCAGGTCACTGTGCCGTCACTTGAAAATATACAGAACTCCTGTATGTGAAGTCAAAGATCTTTTCTGATTAGTAAAGCAGCAATTGTTCAAGGCAGTTGTTTTGAAAGCAGTCTTCCGCTGTGCACTTCCACATTCTAAAACAGAGCAAGCAATTTGTTTTCTGTTTGTTCCCACACCGCCTTGCTTCTGTTTCTTGCCCCGAGGCTAACTGGAAGTTGATGCAGTACTCTGTGGTCTCACTGGGGCAATTTTAAGGTAATTGATAGTAATAAGAAACCTGTCTTCACCAGAGCCTTCCTTGTGCTGGCTCACTGTCTGCGGAGCAGCTAGGTCAATTTCCTCGCAGGCTTCACGTCACCAACGTGCTTTGCCTAGAGGACATTTCAGTGCAGGGGTACTTACAGGGTCTCCCTGACAGGCATCCCAGAGGCCAAGTCTGTGATTCAATTTCCAGGAAGTAGGGAAAAAATTCTTCCCATTTAGCACCTCTATTTATTATCTATTTGTGTAATGCAAATGAAGGGCTTATTTTTTAAGTCAAAGTGTATTCTATCATTTATGGAGGAAAGGGTATCCATTTTTACATTGCAGTAGAAAGCTTTTTCCACAAAAGCAATATTCAGCTTATGTACCGCGACAATATTGTCTCCCACTAACGATGGATGAAATGGATAAAACAAAGATATTTGGAAACCTGTGACACACACACACACACACACACACATTCCAGAGAAAGAGATCTTGCCTCGGGCATGTTGTTAGCTGATAAGAACTTAGTGTGTTGCACACTTATTTTTTCAGGTTCTCCACATAGAAACTAGAAAAGCCTGTCATATCCAGTCTGAACTTCTCTGGCATTACTATACAAAATTGTCTACTCACTTTGCCCAGACATTTAACTGATTTCCTTTTCTGCTATTGCTGAACCATAAAGGTACTGGAACATATGTTTTGCATTGAATTTGGTTTGTAGAGATTTCCAAACCCCTTATTTCTGAGCATTAGATATCTTTCAAGCAGTAGTAAACCCTTGGAAGACAAGTGACTGACATTCTCATTTGAAATTTTTCATACACTCTTCTTGCTAACAGCAGAGCCAGAGAATGAGTATCATTTTCTGACTATTTACCTCATCAACATAAAGTTCCTTGTTCTTATAAAGAATTAAGTTGAGTAAAAAAAAAATGACTCAATAGCAAAGGTTGAAATCAAGGGTGGGCCTATAATCCAGCCCTCGAGAGGCTGAGGAGGACAGATGACTGAGAGTTCCAGGCCAGCCTGAATTGTTTATCAAGACCCTCTCTCAAAAGAAACCTGAAAGCTCAGTGCTGAAGTAAAAAGGAATGTCATTCAAATAGAACTTAATTTGGGTCAGGGACCAATGAGAAGATTCTGGGGTTGAGAGAATCCATCCAGCCTCTTTTGGCAGAACTACGGGATTCTCCAAACAGTGCTGGCTCAAATAACCATGATCTCTGGCCAGAGAGGATTTACATTTTAGTTCACATTTTCTATATTAAGACAACATGTGCCAGCCAGGCAGTCAAACAACATGATGATAACACACTTCCATGAGCGCGCGTCCTCATTAACTTTGTGAATGTGTTGCAGAAGGAGGGGGCTTCAGCTGGCTCTTT
>PVJX010040658.1:0-15080 GCA_004027295.1 Dolichotis patagonum | reverse complement strand
CCCCCCCCCCCCCCCCCCCCCCCCCGCTAAACGGAGCTGGCAGGAAGCGAAGCAGCCGGCAGGCGAGGAGGGCAGCGCCCAGGCCAGGAAGAATCCCGGGCAAGGAGGCTGAAATGAGCACTTCATTAACGCAGGGCGACTCCCCAGAAAATCATTTTTCCTTCAACATCGTGGACCTGGAGCTCGGGTGTGTCCGATGCATGTGGTAGCTGGGATTTAGGAACTTTTGTCTTCCCTGAGAGAAGTTCTGCGTTGATTATTCCAGTTTTCCAGACACCTATCATTTTCACGGTTCCCTTTTCCAGAGAAAGCGCCGAGAAAGCCCTCGCTTTCACAGATCACTCATGTGCTTTGCCATAGCTGTTGGAACGCATTTGTCATCAGCAGGCCATCTCCGATGAGAACACCTAATTGTCTGAGGACCGAGCCGGAGCCTGTGGAACAGGCCCAGCCCCTCTGTCGCACCGTCTGTGCTTTGCTGTTAGCTTACGTTTGCAGTCACCGTCTCTGTTTGTTCCTTCTTTCTGACCACTTCTGAAAGAAGTTCTTTCACCATGGAGATCTCCCTGCCTCTGCAGCCATCTTGTGCCCCCACATCAGGACTACCTGGGGACCCGTCTTTGTCGAGGGACAGAATTGCAAGCCAGCCTCTCAGGTGCATCCCACGAAGCAGGCATTATTCATCCTGGGTCTCCAGAGAACTTTGGGGTCCCGAGAACACCAGCCTGAGGCAAAACTCTTTCAGGGGATCTGGAAAGAGAGACTGTCACGAAATACTCAGGACTTGAAAATCTGTGGAACGTTTTGATGTGAAGACCCAGTGCTGCTTGTTACGGCTTGTATCCAGATGTCCCCCAAACCTCATGCTCTCACAGGTGGGGCTTTCAGAACTGGCTGGACTAAACTGTGAGAATGTGGGGCTAAGGGTGTGACACTGGGATTGAGGGTCCGGATGTGGAAGCCCCACCCTGGGAAGCCCCGTCCAGTCAGCAGGCCCGTAGCCCGGACCGGTATAAAGGGACAGAAAGAAGCTAAGCTGCTGCTTCTGCTTCTGCTGCTCACCGCTGCCTTCCTGCCCACCCCGGATTGTTGCTCCTCTGCCTTGGAGCCAGCTGACTATGGGCTCAAACCTCTGTCTGCGACCTGAGCTGGAATAAACCTCTCGTCCTTTCACTTTGGGTGTTGGGCATTTTGTCTCAGCCAGGAGGAGAGTAACTAAGACACTGCTGCACCCACGTGGGAGCCCCCAAAGGCACCTGCGCCGTTTCCATATGCATGTGGGGATTGCAGGACACGGGGCCTGCAGCCGCCCTGCCCTGCCCGGCCTCCTCCTGACCAGGCTTTGGGCTTCCCTAGGGCAGTTGAGGCTGAGGTACCCGGCGCCCCAGAACCATGCTCCGCTGTTAGACCAGCTCACGCCACGCAAGACAACAAACTGTTTTGGGGTCCCAAGCACAAGGATCAGAAGTGTGTTTCTGAGCTGAGCCTCATCCCGTGGCTTGGATGCGAGGCGGAAGGTCCTCCTGTGAGAGATTCACCCCGCGGGCACGTGCTGAGCACCTGCTGTATGCAGACCAGGTGCTCAGAGCTGGGAACAGAGAGCCTCCCCGCCCCCGCCCCCCGTCACAGGGAAAGGCGACCTACTTAGCTTTTACTTTGAGTAAGGAGAGTCCATGGGGAAGCTGTGGCCAGCATCCCTTTCCTGTGTGTCGAGCAGTTGGGGTCGCAGTTAACATCTGCACCAGGTTTCCTGGCGGATTCTTCAGAGAGGCCAAGGGCGCCAGGAGCAATAGATACACATTTTTCTGTTACTTACACTGCAACTGCTAATTGAACCCTTAATTAATGGCTTTAAACTACCTTGGGACGCAAAGTGCCAGAGAGTCATTCCAAGTGCTAAATAGGACAGTGGAGTCTCGGGGAACAGTCTGCTCCCAGGCTGTGACTCTGGAACCCTCACCAACGCGCGAGCCATGGGTAAAGTCCTTTTGGAGGCAGCTGGCCAGGTGTTTGGCACGGCCTCCTCCGCTCGGCTCACCCAGGCTTTCCCCCTGGCCTCGGTTGAAACATTCACCCTCGCTTTACTGTCTGTCGCCCGAGTCAGGCCCTGAGATGCGAAAGGCCCTTCCCTTGTTAGAGAGGCGGCCTGGTGTGGACCCATCTGTGCAGCAGCTAGCCCATCAGAGCAGGCTTGGAGCAATGAGGAAACTTCCCTTCCCTTCTGTGGGTGCGTTTTCATCTTCGAAGCCTTTGAAGTTACAAAACAACAGATAAATGACCCTGGGAGGAGGCCAGGCTGAGTGTGAGCCGTGGAAAACACCAGCTTTATGACCGCGGTCCAGTCTCTGCACCCCTGGAGGAGAAAGGAGAAGCAGCCTTAGCTCCCACGTCATCACCGTTTTCCCGCACTACAGATCAGCAGGAAGTCTCCGGGAATAGAGCCCCTGAAGGTGGTGGTCGAAGGATCGATCACCCCACAAGGTGCCGAGACGGTTCGAGGCTTTCTCTTAAATTCCCACAAAGTCTTCAGACGCTTTGCTTGGAAGATGTGGATATTCCAGCATTGTCAGGAGACTTCTATTAGATCATTATCTGGCTGGGTAATGTCTCTGAGATTTGAGCAGAGGGTATTTCACATCTGGAAAATTTTAAAATGGCTTTTGTTAATGACACAGATGTTCACATTTGCAGGCCCTTCCCTTGTGTGGAATTGTTTTCCTTCCCTTGATAAATGTCTTGGCTCGCCCTGCAAATTAATCTGCAACAGTCCAAGCCAATGACAACAGATGTAAACTCTCTGGAGGCCACTATTTTTTTTTATCTTACCCACTTTATATTTATTGGTATTTGTGTGAATGAATTCAGGGAATATGTGTGGTCTGATGCATTTAGCGGAGAAGACGATCACATTATGGAATCATTGTGGGACCTGTAAACATATAAAACAAAAAAGACCAGAGAGCTAAAATACAAAGACAGTCTTACAGATTTCATCTTATAACGCATTTACTTTTCTGACTCCAGATTAAAAAACATAATTGCATTTAAATCTGCAAGTTGAGTGTGTGCAGGTCTCACAGTCCACAAGAGAGGGGTTCCAGGCCCCCCGGAGATACCAAGGCGCCAGTGCCATCGGGTCTTTTCCATAAATGGTGTAATATCTCAGAGACCCGTATGCTTTACCACCTCTGGATTACTTGTCACACAATGCAGGTGCTTTGCAGAAAGTCTTATACTGTGTTGTTCAGGGAATAATAAGGAGGAAAAAAACCCATGCAGTTTCTCTTTTTCAAATATGTCCCATCTGCAGTTGTCAGCGTCTGCAGACTCAGAGCTCTTGGAATTGAAAGGCTAACTGTAATCAACACATTTAGAAAGAGAAGGTGGTGTGGACGCCTGGTGGCCTGCAGAAGGCTAGACAATGCCTTGCTTGTGCCTCGCCCCCATGTTTTCCAAGTGGCCAGGTCGGGCGGGCACAGGCATCCAGGGCAGAGGTCACACGAGCATGGGCAGAGTGAGACTGGGGGTTCCATGCACGTGTGAGGCCGCAGGCTCTGCCTTACCCACTAAGCTCCACCTAAAGACAGCAGAACTTTTCTGACCCCCAGCCAATCCATTCTCCTAGTCATCCCCACCCCCCATTATTTCCACTCTGAGTGATCTTAGTTCACTGCCAGACCCTCTCCGTGCCTCTGTTTCCTGTGTCTAACGTGCAGGCCATCAAGCCTTCCCCGACCCGTGAGGAAGGGTAGGAGGTCACCGGGAACAGCCTTGGTCTCTTGTGTGATGTGTGGGCACCTCTAGGGATGCCTACAACAAAATACCTGTGACAACCAACTTGAAAAGATGAAAGGGTTATTTTGGCACACAGTGGCTGCCATCCGTGGTCCATTGCCCTGGGTTCTTTAAGGCCACGCGCTGTGGCAGAAAGTGCATGGCATTGCACGGCTTTCCCTGCATTGCTGGACACGATGGAGAGAGCAGGAGAGATGAGGGCTGCAGCCAGGCAAGGGCCCAGGGGCCTCACACCTCCTCTCTGGCCCAGCGCTTCACTTTTCCCCACCTCCCCAGAGGGCCAAGCCGGAAACTGGGTCTTCATCACACGGGCCTTGGGGACGTTTTAAATCCAAGCCACAGCACCCCAAATCCTGAGGCCACCTTCTCAGCAGCTGAGTCCGCCTGCATCAGCCTGGGCTCCCAAGGCCAGGTTCCAGGGCAGAAGCCCGGGAGCCCTGAGTACATCACAGCCAGTGCCGAGGGGAAGGGGTGTGGGTGCCATGGCTGCTCCCCCAGAGCCGTCCTGTCCCCTTCGTCGTGTGACTGTGGGGCTCACCCCACTCATTCCACAAAATAGTCCTTGCTCTGGAAGCCACGGGCTGGTGGCTGCCAGAGGGAGAGGCAGTGCGGTACAGTGGTTACCAGCAGGGACTCAACATCCCACTTGCCTCTTGCAAGCTGCTGGTCCTTGGGCAAGTGATTTTACCACTCTGTGCCTCTGTTTCCCCATCTGTGCAATGGGGATAATAACAGGAGTACCTATCTCGTCCAGTGGTTTATAAGAATAAAATGAGTTCATAGACAAAATGGGATTTTTTAAAAATGCAATAAATGTTTACAGTTTAAAAATTTTTTTTCAATTACACTAATCCTCCTCAAAATCCTCCCCTGGCTTCACACACACTTGTCCCCACGCCCTTGCCTTTCTGCAGCAGCTCTGGACGTGCTGCATCGTGCCCTGGCGGCTGCCTTGAGGTCCTGAACCGGTTCAGAGCACTGACCTCCCGTGGTCATTCTGAGTCTGGGGACGATGCAGAGGCCGCACGGCTCCCGGTGCCGTGGGTGAGGTGGACGAGGACACAGCGCCGTGTTGTTGCGAGCTGCCTTTCTGGTGGGTGACAGGCCACCACAGCGCTCACAGCACTTTTGGTCCCACCTCGTAGAGACACTCAGGAAAGAGGACTCGGGAGCTGCTGCAGAAAGCGGCAAAGATGAGGGTCAGTGGGGTCAAAGCACGGGATTCGCAGCACCACACCTTTTACCCTAAGAAGTCTTTGTAGAAATCTAAACCTTCACGATGTATTTCCATCACCCGGCATCCCTGAGGCCCCAGGAGCAGGGCCTGGCTTGTCACCATACAGGGAGGAGTTGACGGCTGCGGTCCCCAGCCAGTCTCACCTGTGTGTCCCCCACCCCCAGTGCCTAGCCCCTCCTGTAACGGCTTCGACAACACCCTGTCGAGACCTTGCCGGGTGCCGCTGGGAGAGGAGGTCTGCTTCATCGCCACGGTCCGCCTGGCAACGCCGCAGTTCTTAAAGGTGCGTCTGCTGCAGGGAGCCACGTCTGATTCTGCGCCATTCATTGTCTGTAATAGGAGGGAATTACCTTGCTGTGACAGTTTCTGTGCCAGCCACACCTGCCCTGTCCCCTGCCTGGGTTTCCTGGTTTTATTGGAAAGCAGCTCAGCCTGCAGAGGTGCTGGGCGCACAGCGCTCTCCACCCTCCCATCCCTGGTGCTCAGAGCCAGCCTGGGTGAGCCCTTAATGCCGAGAAACAGAGCATTCCTCGTCTTCCCTCTTAGGCCACTGCTTCCCTCTCCGGCATGAGTGTGGAGAGAGTTAAATGAGTGACTCATTCAGATGAAAAGCTGTTTCCTGTGTGTGCCACACTTCCAGAAAGTGGGAAGGGAGTGGTGTGACATGCTGGCTCCTAGGTATCTTCCCCCAGCCGAGGAAGTAAATTTAGTACCAGCTAATACCGAAATTAGCCAGGGATGACGTTTCAGCTGGGAGGCCGGTGGGGAGCGGTCCCAGCTTCTGTTCCCCACCTGTACCCCGACTGGGGCAAGTGTCTGGCGCTGCAAAGCGACCTTCTGTTTTCCCCTTCCCATACAGGAAATGTGCATCGTCGATGAACCTTTAGAGGAATTCACTTCAAGGCATAGCTTGGAATGGAAATTTTTATTTCTGGATCACAGGTTCGTGAAAAGAAAAACATACCTGGGTTGGGTCCTTTCAAGTGCTGGTTTGTACGAGCCAGGCTCCCCCGGGAGGAGAGTCCGGCAGGGCCTGGGACGCAGAATGACGTCCTCACCCTAGAAGCAATTGTCCCCGGCCAAGGGGACACGGGCTTCCTCCCACGCACTGCCTTATCCCAGCCTGAGGCGCCTCTGGGGTGATCCCCACTTGGGCTCCCCGCAACCCCCAGAGAGGCAGAAGCAGAGGGGAAAAGAAATCTCTCCTCTGATTTCTCCCGACCCACTTTGGTCCTCTGGGCCCGTCTCTCTTCTTTCCTTTACAACGTTATTCACAGCCAAAGAGCTGAAAATCTCCCCTCCGACCCCTCAGTGCTCTCAGCCATGGGGCTGGCCCAGTCAGTCGACAGCAGCTTTTAATTACTCGGTAGAAATGTTTGCTGTTACTCAGACCCAGCTAAGTGGAGCCCTTTGGAAAACACGGCATCTTGGGGTCTGATCACTGAGATGCGTTTTCCTCCCCCGGCTCCTGGGCGATGAGCCCCCCCTCCCCTCCTTGTGGGTCACAAACCATGCCACCATCCTCATGTGTGGACATCGCAGCTGGCCTGGTGACTTCTCAGATGATGAACCCTTCGTCCTGCAGAGCCCCTCCGATCATAGGATACCTGCCCTTTGAAGTGCTTGGCACCTCGGGCTATGACTACTACCACATCGATGACCTGGAGCTCCTGGCCAAGTGCCACCAGCACCGTGAGTACCGCTTGCCCGGCCCGGGCACTGCGCCGCCCGTGTGCCCCCCGGGTGCCGTGTGGCCCTCAGTCTGCTCCCTCCCTGCCTCCTCCTGAGCTGAGACTGAGCTTCCCCTGCAGTGCAGCGCATCAGGTGCGTGGCAGAGGTCGAGGCCCATGACTACCCAGTTTTAACCTAGATCTGACTCTGCCAGCCCCCAGCCCTTCTAAGTGTCATCCACATGGGCACTCTCTAACCCTCGTGAGAAATCATGAGGATTCCAGGATCGTTTTTAAAGCCACGCGAGACATTTTAAATGACAAAACGCTGAGGGTGCCCGCCCATTCCTTAGCCGGTGCTCAGGGAGGGGTCACAAGCACCGGCCAGGTGCCCAGCTTCCTTCTCTGCGGGTGCCAGGCGCCCCTTGCCAGTGGCTCTGGCAGTTTGAGTTTCCTGGCTCAGGGCTCTCTGTGGTATGAGGTGACAGTGATTGGCACAGGCCATGTCTTGTGCTTTGCTGCAGCCACCTGCTGGGAAGCCCAGAAGCAGGTGGCCGTGCAGGTGCACAGGATGTTGGGGACACAGGGGAACCGCTGGTGGGAGCATCTGTGTCACAGAAGAGAGGACACACTGCCAAACATGGGGGCCGTAAGGCTCATGATGTGGGGGAGTGAGAATGACACATTTCTGCAGTTCTTTTTTTGTTTTTTATACCGGGGATTGAACTCACAACCTAGCGCTTTCGAGGCAGGCGCTTACGCCACTGAGCAAAATCCCCGGAGTTTCTCAAGTTCTTATTCAAAAAGGGAGTCAAGAATTAACCATGCAAAGCTGTATTTCCAGTGCAGGGTGCTGCACCCCTATGATCCCAGCACTCAGGAGGATGAGGCAGGAGGATCCCTGTGAGTTCACAGCGAGCCTGGGCTACATAGTGAGACCCTGTCTCAAAAAAAAAAAAAAATAAGCAAAAAGCTATATTTTCAGTGCCCAGTCTTAGATCCAAACCAGAACATGTGTGATCCCACTGGGCTCTGAGTCCTAGCCCGTGAATGAATGGACCTCGAACCCTGAACCCTGGCAGATGCCTTGTTCAGGGCCCATTAGGACCCTCCAGTCCACTGTCCTTGTTGATGGAAGAAGGGGCTGGAGACCCAGCTGGCTCAGCTGACAGAATGTATGGCTCATCTCTGAACCCTTAACCCCTTGCTCCTCCGAGTGTGGCCTGGGGGCCGGCTGCTTGGACGCCAGGGCTGTGCTAGACCTGCAGGTCAGCCCCCTGCACCAGGCCCAGAGTGAGGATATCCGCTTGCATGAGAATCCTGAATGATTTGTGTGCATTCGCATTTGAAAGGTATAGCTGCTTTATGGCTGAGCCTGGTGGCACACACTTGTCATCCCAGCATTGGGAGGCTGAGGCAGGAGGACTGCTGTGAGTTCAAGGCCTGTCTCAAAAAAACCAAAACCAAAAACAAAAACAAAAAAGCATGCTTGCTTTAAACTCATGGCTGCATCTGATTCTTTTAATAGCAAAATTGCTCAGGCCAAGGGATTATGCTCAGGGTGCAAAAAAATCAGGACACCCCAGAGAAGCCACCTGTTTTAGTTACTTTTGTCTTGTTTCCGGGACAAAATACCCAACACCCAAAGATAAAGGAGAACAGGTTTATTTAGCTCACAGTTTATGGAAGTTTCAGTCCATTATCAGCGGGCTCCAAGGCAGGGCGGCATGGCACAGGGGCAACACTTCAAGGCAGCAAAGAACTGCAAAAGTAACAAGAAGAAAAGGAGTACAAGCCTCTTCCCGGAACACACAACCCTGGGGCCTGCAGGCCTCCGTCCGAGGGATCTCAGTCAGGCCGTGCTACAGCTGTGTAGACGGAGTCAGACTGCTGACTCGCAGCCAGCTGCGTCCAGGACTTACTGGCTCTCAGGTCTCCTCTGGGTCCACTTCTCCCAGAGCCTAGATTCTCCCTGCTCTCTGAACTCCATCAACTACACCCCCGCAGCCTGAGGACGCGCCCTAAGAAAGCCAGGGCTCTGTAATTAACTAAACCCCCGGCTCGAACCTCTGTCCACATCCTCCCTGTGGGAAGATCTCTTTCAGATTCTGAGCATTTGAAAAAGGGCGTGGACTATGCTTCTGTCTTGTAAGTGTTTGGGTGGGGGCGCTGCTCAGGCCTAGTGCGCTGGCCCGGCCCAGTGCCACGAATAGAGAAGCATTAGCATTCACCAAGGCGCTGCCTGTCACGTGACAGCACATGACCAGGAAATAAGCCGCACGCGCACCGGGCTCTGCAGTTTCCAGCTGGATTTTGGCGGTCAGCGGTGGGGGAAAGCTCGGCTTTGCAGCAACCCGTGTCACACGCAGAGTCTGTTATCCGCCCACAGTGATGCAGTTCGGCAAAGGGAAGTCGTGCTGCTACCGGTTTCTGACCAAAGGGCAGCAGTGGATCTGGCTGCAGACGCACTACTACATCACCTACCACCAGTGGAACTCCAAGCCCGAGTTCATCGTGTGCACGCACTCGGTCGTCAGGTACTGCGCCGGCCGGGTCCCTGACAGCGCGGGGTCATCGGCCTGCCCAGAGCCCCGATCCCGAGCCCTGGCCAGGGTCCATGCGCCGCCCCGTTCAACCAGGACTAGGTTTCTCTGGGGTTTTCCGCCCAGCCCCTTTGCAGGCCTCGGGAACTCTGTTAAGCGGCCAGGATATCACTTAGTAAGTTCCTGCTTCCTTGACCTACTTACATATTTTTCCTTTTTCTCCCTTTCCCTCCCCCGGCCTTCCCTGTCACTGTTTTGAGAAGAAAATTAAGACACCACCTCTAAACAACTCAAACACGTCCTCCCTTTATTTCCCCTGCTTGTAAAACCCCTGCAGGCCACAGAGGAGGCAGCGTGCGGGGGGAGCCCGCTGCCCAAGGCACGGGGTCCCTGTGATCCCTCCCTGTGGCCGAGAGGGCCGGGAAGGAAGGCCACATGCCCAGCAAGAAGGGCTAGAAGGGCACAGGTCCCTGCCAGTCCTCCATGTCCTCTGGCTTCCACGGCCTTGGATTCAGCCAGCCATGGCTCGGAAATTGTGTTAAAATGTGCATCTGGCTGGGTGAGGTGGTGCACACCTATAATCCCAGCATTTGGGAGGCTGAGGCAAGACGATCTTGGCAAGTTTGAGACCAGCCTGGGCTACGAAGTGAGCCCAAGGCCAGCCTGAACTGCATAGTGAGACCCTGTCTCAAAAAGACCAAAAAAAAAATTGTGTTTGTTCTGAACATGTAGGACATTTTTCTTACAGACAGCATAGCACACTTGCGGTAGACAGCACCTTCCTTATATTAGGGATCGCAGGTGGCCCAGACGTGATTCCTGGCACATGTGGCTGGCATGTCACAGACAGCATTCCATGTCACAGCAGGGACCGGAACGCCTTGTTGTGTGCCCACGCCCAGAGGCCCCTCCTCAGTTCCCAGCTCCCAGCCCGCCCTGGGGACCTCAGCAGTCAGTGGCTTGTGACTTCGTGGCCGGCTGCCCACAGCCCTCGCCCTGGGTGCTCGCAGGGGCCCTGAATGCCAGGAGAGGCTGAGCTTGGCCCCTCTGAGCTCCGAGACGCAGGGTGGCAGCTGCGAGGGTGAACCAGGCGACAGCGCCCTGGGGGCCCGGGAGCCTCCTCGCCCTCCCGCCACCTGTCCCTGACCAGCTCCCGGGTCTGGCGGGTTCTAGGAGTGTCCGGCGTGACATGGAACTGCTGAGGAGCTTGGCGTCCAGCTGGGCAGCTGTCAGGGCAGCGTCTGCAAGGCCGGCGGAGCCTGTGCGCTGAGGAAACTGTGTTCCTAGAGACGACTGTGCTGGACGCTTTCGGGGTGGGGGGCAGAGAGGACAGAAAAGAGGGGACTGAAAGCACTCTGGAAACGGGGGTGTTCTGAGGTCACGAGAGAATCGGCTAGTGGGGATCAGCAGGCCCGTCAGGCAGGGTGGCCGGCGATCGGGGTGCTGGTTCTGGGAGGGGGAGTGGGGAGCCCCGCTGTGCCCTGGGCCCTGCAGTGTGTGCTCCGCTGTCCTGAGCAGTTACGCCGATGTCCTCCTGGAAAGGAGACAGGAGCTGGCCTTGGAGGACCCACCACCGCCGGAGGCCCTGCACCCCTCAGCGCTGAAGGTGAGTGCTCCCGGCTCAGTGGGTGCAGCAGAGGTCGGGTGGGCAGAACCTGGCGTGAGTTGTTCTAATAAAAAAACACACGCCTGTCATCCCAGGCACCTGGGAGGCTGAGGCAGGAGGATTGAAAGTTGGAACCCAGCCTGGGGTAGCTGAGCAAAACCATGTCTCAAATTTTTAAAACACTACTGTTTTTAAAGACTGGGAATGGGGCTAGAGATGTAGCTCAGTGGCATAGCACCTGCCTGGCAAGCACAAGGTCATGAGTTCTATCCCAGGTACCAAAGAAACAAACAAACAAAGACAGACAGACACACACGGCATGTAGGTCAGTATAAAGGCCCTGAGTTCAATCCCCAGTATCACACGTACACCACAAAGAAAGAAAGAAAGAAAAGAAAAGAAAAGAAAAGAAAAGAAAAACACTGCAAGCTGGGTATGGTGATGCACACAGGAGGCTGAGACAGGAAGATCTTTGTGAGTTTGAGACCAGTCTAGGCTACAAAGTGGGCTCAAGGCCAGCCTGAACTGCATAGCAAGACCTTGTCTCAAAAAGACAAAAAAAAAAAAAAAATTCAAATTCTGTACCCTACCTAAATAGAAAAATTTCTCCGTAAATCAGACATGGTGGTATATACCTGTTATTCAGCACACTGGGAGACTGAGGCAGGAGGATCACAAGTTCCGGCCCAGCCTGAGCAACTTAGCGACTTAGCACTGACCCCTCAGTCGGGTTATGGGGTACATCTGCTCTCCCTTCGGCTGTCTAGGATCGTCCCCAGAGCCAGGGGTCTGTCCCGACAGCTCCAGGCATTGCGAGAGTGCGCCGAGTTGCTGTCCGGACACGGGTGTGGGACCCGGGCTCTGTGTGTTTCAGGACAAGGACTCCAGCCTGGACTCCCAGCCGCACTTTAACACGCTGGACTCCAGTGCCCCAGGCCTTAACGCCAGCCCCTCGCCGTCCCTGTCCTCCAGGAGCTCCCACAAGTCCACGCACAGGGCCGTGTCGGAACCCGCCTGTGAGTGCGGCGCTGGTGAGGCCGGGGCAGGAGGGGCCACGCGTCAAGCCAGCGCCGTCCACGCCTAGAGCTGCTGCCCACCCGCGACCCACTGTCCACGCTGTGACCCCATTCACGCCACAGCATCTCCACTCACGAAAAGTGGATAGGATAATGGGGCCGCTTTTAGGGTCCCTGGGACTCTGTGCAGGAAGCAGGTCTGGGCCCCACCCATGGTGGCTTCTGCCCACTGCCGTGTGTCACCTCCGTGCTCAGAGGCCCGCCCAGCCCCGGTGTCCCGCACAGGGTCCCCTCCCGCTCAGACAGCAGGGAAGGGCGTGCGCGTCACCGGGGTGCCCCTGCTTTCTCACAGCCACTCCGACCAAGCTGATGGCCGAGGCCAGCACCACAGCCGTGCCCAGCTCGACCACCCTCCCGCAAGAGGCACCAGTGCCCGGGCTCAGCCAGGCGGCCACGATGTCAGTACGTGAGCGACCCAAGCTTCTCGGCAGGGGGTGTGACTGCGTGGGAGCTGTTCTTCCCCCAGCCCGTTTCCCTTGGAAATGGGGGTCTGGGGGCAGAGGGCCTGTAGGGTCATTTACTGGGCAGCTGGTTTTAAATATAGCAAAGCTGATGTGGATGTGTGCAGACTGCAAAATCCAAGATGATTTTACAGATACAGCTCGGGGTTTCAAACCTGCACCCACAGCCGCAGCGCCTCTGTGGGTTCGGGATCCCAGCGCTGACTACGCCTCTCTCTCTCTCTCTCTCTCTCTCTCTCTCAGGCGCCTCTGTCTTCCCCCTCGTCCTGTGACCTCGCGCAGCAGCTCCTGCCTCAGACCATTCTGCAGAGTCCGCCCGCCCCCGTGGCACAGGTGGGTCTGGGACTTGGGACAGGGCTGGTGTCCTCCAGAGCTGTTGGTCACACACGTGGGCCCCAAGCAGGGCCCGTCATGGGGCAGCTCCTCCCAAGGTGCAGGCGGTGTGAGCGGAGGAAGAATCCCCACCTGTGCAGCTGTCCCTAAACCGCGCTGGTCCCTCCCCAGAAGGGAGTGTGTACAGGGAATGCTGAGATCTTCAAGGGCTCTCACGGCCAAAGCCACGTCAGCGTTCATCTCCCTCAAACCCCGCCCAACCACGCTCCAAATCTGCTTATCCCGAGATTCTTGCAGCCTCTGGAGCAGTCCTGGAAGTCCTCTTTCGGGAGTGTCTTTAGGAAATGAGATCAAAAATGTGGTGAATGCTGCAGCCGAGCACCTTCCACTGGAAAGGGAGCTCGTGACAACAGGCCGCTGCGTCCTTGAACGCCTCATTCATCAGACCCAGCGCTGTGTGGCTTCAGCCTGTTCCCCAAAGTCAAAGTGACCCTGAAAGGGAATCTTTTTAATGGGTTCAGGACACCAAGCAGCTGCAGCAGCATCACCAAAGACCCTGATGAATAGAACTCCAGAGCTGCTTCAGAAAGCGGCAGGAACCACGGGTGCGTGTGTCCCCGAGAGGCGGAGGGTTTGAGGGGTTCCTGGCGATGTGTCCTTTATGGCAAGATTTTTTTTTAATCAAACATCCACCCTGTGTTTAGTCGCACCTCGCGCGTCCTAAGCGCTCTTTTCCTTGTGTGCTCCTCACCTCATTTCCATCTCTGGCCTTCGCTCGGCCACTCGTCCACATAGCTTTCATGGTTGACCGCACCAAAGTGGCCGTGGTGTTTTAGAAAAGATCTGAATTAGGCCAAGTAGCATAAGAAGACTCGACAGGTTCTAAAAGCTGTGTGTCCAGAGCTATAAGTAGCATTTTTTTTTAAAGATTACAGCATTGTGGGATGACTCCTTCCTTCTGTAACATTGAGGGAGCTTCGATGAGGGCCCGCAGGGCTGGGGGTACAGAGAGGGCCGGAACCAGGTCCTTTGTGAAAGGAAGGGGAGAGGCAGGTGGATACAGGGAGAAACTGCCGTGATGGGGCCTGTGATTCTGCAGGATCAATGACAGGACAGTCCCAGTGGCCTCCTAGAGGAGGTGGCGCTTGGATCGGCCTCAGAAGGATGGCTAGGAGGTTGCCGGCAGAGAATGAGGAGGCGGGAAGAGGGGGACCGGGTTTTCCCTCCCATGTTTTCAGCACGCAGGTCCCCTCGGTTTCCCATGGAGAGGAGGGGGTCAGAAAAGCCAGGGTCCAGACACATCCTCGAGTCTGTGGGCACAAAAGGAGGGGGTGTCAGAAAGTGTAAATCGGAAGGGGCCGGGAGGAAGGGAGGGTGGCAACGGGACGGTAGGGAGAGGGGGAAACAAAAAGGAAAGAATAAAGAGGAGTCACATCTCAGAGCATCCCCACAGGCTGGAGCCCCGGGGAGGGCGCCCGACCAGCTGAGGTGTCCTGCAGGAGAGCCCCTGCAGGCAGACAGGTGACAGGTGGAGATCCCGGCAGGACGCTCCTAAAGCAGCCCTGTCCCCAGAAGGGGCCAAGGGCCAGAGAAGAGCGGTGGGGTGCGCTGCACAGAGCAGACCTGCGTCCTCTGCAGGTCCCTGCCAGAGTCACCCCCGGGGGACATCAGTGCCCGTCTCCTCTCCTGCGTGTGCATGCAGAGGGAGGGGACGGGGCCTCTGGGGCAGCAGGCCCGCTTGGAGACAGCCAGGGTCAGATTCAGGATGTGATGGGGCCTAGAACGGCTGTCAGAGTGTCAGCTATGTGTGCCTCACCCTAGGAGGCGAAGGAGCTCTCAGATGCTGTTTGTGACCTTCGTCTCCCAGGTCTTTTGTCCACCTGACTCATCCGCCCATGAGCAGGCTCCCGAGGTCCTGTTCTCCTTTGTGGCCTCCCAGCCGTCAGGCAGTAAATGTGCCCTGAGGTCATCCCAGCCTAAGGACAGCCGGCCGGGGCCCCGTGACCCCATGGTGTACGCCAGGGAGGATGACCAGGGCACCGGAAGGGACGCGGCCAGGGCTGGTGGGACCAGTGGCAGAGACCCTGGCCAGACTGACCTCCTCGCTCCTGCTATGTCCTCCCTCTGCTGTGAAGTTCTCCGCACAGCTCAGCATGTTCCAGACCATCAAGGACCAGCTGGAGCAGCGGACGAGGGTGCTGCAGGCCAACATCCGGTGGCAGCAGGAAGAGCTGCACAAGATCCAGGAGCAGCTGTGCCTGGTGCAGGACTCCAGCGTGCAGGTGACTCCCTGTCCCGGGACAGCCCTCAGGCTGGCTCCCCAGTGGGCAGGGCTCCCCGATCCCCCCCACAGGCTGCC
>PVJX010040657.1:0-15081 GCA_004027295.1 Dolichotis patagonum | reverse complement strand
CTCCTCCTTCCCCTCCCTCTCTTCCCCCTCCTCCTTCCCCTCCCTCCCCAGACCTGCACCCAGGACTCACTTGCTGGAATTCATCGTGTACCCAGAGGGACACTCAGGGATACACTTGTTGTTGTGGATGACATACTGGTGGCAGCCCTGCCTGCGCGAGTTCTTGCATTTATTGTGCAGGTCCTGGCAAAAGCTGAAGTTCACGCAGCGCCAGTCCTGGAAGTGGTAGTAGGGCGGCGGGCAGGTCGCCACACACCTGCCGTCCAGGTAGAAGTTGCGGCAGGCCACGCACTTGGTGGGGTCGTCTGGCTCGGTGCAGTTGCCCAGGCACTCACTGTGACAGCAGAGACCTTCCGCGGTACAGCCATGGGACTTGCAGGCGGTCGGGCAGACTGGAGAGTGGAAGACAACACAGCTGGTCAAGGGCTTTGCCCAATTTCTGTCCACACATGCAGCAATCCTCGATGGGGGACTGGAAGCCAAGCAAAATAATAACAGTAACAGCGGCCACACTTCTCAGCACTTGCCACGGGCCACACACGTCCGTCAGTTAGCTCACAGGAGCCCCCAGGCTGGCGCTGCGCTGGGGAAAACAGAGCCGGCGCCCTGGGCGGGGCAGGGAAGCCTCCCTTAGAGCGCTTGCCCCTTGCCATGGTGATTCCAGGCTACCCCGCAGCAGGCAAGCGGGTGAACAGAGAGTTGGCAGAGAGCTACACAGTAGCACACCGGGAAACGGTACTTCCAAGAGCAGATACAATCTATACGGACTGCAGCTACAATGTAGGGAGCAACCTCCAAGGTGCAGGTAACAGGAGACAGCGGGGCAGCTGCCATTCCAGCCGCTCTGCAGGCTGGAGGAGGAGGAGGAGCTCAAAGACAGCTGGGCAAGCTTGGGGGACTCTGTCTCCAAATTAAAAACACACAAAATACAATTTATTAAGAAAAAGAAAGAGCTAAGGGATGAGTTTCCATGGCATTTGCAAGCACCGGGCTCCATCCTTAGTGCTACAAGAAAAAAAAAGAAAAAGAAAAAAAGATCGTGACCCAGAAGGAGGTGTCCCACGGGTGACAGCAGAGCCTTCTGGCTGCAGGGACGCTCTCCATCAGAGTTTGTCCACCGGGCAAGGCAGGCCCGGGCTCTAGTTTCCTCCACCACTTGTACACACGTCCCGTCCCCACCACTACTCGTCTCTTCCCAATTTCCTCTCCTTGGCAGTCTCTTGTGCACCCCACCTTGTTCTCCTTTCCAGGCTTTTGACAAATTCCTAAATGGGCAGACAGCCTGGACGAGGTCAGACCACTCCTCGGCCATGAGCCTGGCCCTATCTCAAAGATGCTTCCTTTGCACACTTCCTGCCCAAGGCATGGTGACACACGCTTCTAATCCTAGCCCTCGGGGAGGCTGAGGCAGGAGGACCATACTCTCCAGCCCCGTCTGGGCAATTTAGTCACAGAGCAAGGTTTTGTTTCTAAGTTTTAAAAAGGGGAGTGGGGTGAGGGAGGTGTCGCTTAAAAGCCCTGTGTTTTATCCATAGTACTTTGAGGACGGGACAGAGGGGGAGAAACCCATGAATTTCTGTGAAAGGTTTTTAGACTACACATAGCATGCACCAGATGCATACTTAATCTGAACAAAGACTCAGCAGGAAGAGGGGGAAATACCATTTATCACCCCCACAGTACCCCTTCCCACCACCCCACCAACCTTCTGTGGAAAAACTTCCTTCCACAAAACTGGTCCCCTGAGCCACAAATGTTGGGGACAACTGACTGCAGCCTGGTGCACTGAGCATTAGAGACGGTGTCTGCTGCCTAACAGCACACCACAAAGATTTCTGCACACAGAGCTGGGCGTGGGACTGCACACCCCTGAGCCCAGCAACTGGGAGAGGGGCTGAGGCAAGGAGATCACAAGTTCGAGGCCAGCCTGGGCAACCTGGCAAGACCCTGCTTCCAAACCAAATAGTAGAAACGGCTTAGCATCCCTGGCTTCAGTTACTATGTAGCACCAGAGGAGAAAAGATTCACTGAAAAAAAACTGATGGTAGCCTTGTTCTGCTTGCCTGTAAAATGGGATAATGAGCAGAGTCCTCACGATGTGATTTTTAAGGTTGCTGCAAGAAGTAAATGGGGTGAAATGGCTGAGGCACCACCCATTTGATAGACATGTTCTTAGGCTTGATAAAAGTCAGCTCCTGGTTCCACCACCACCACCATCACCTACCGGCATTATGGTTATTATCACGATCTTCCCTTGGCATCAAGGGCAGATTAATCCTAAGAAGATACCAAAACTGACAAATGTTCAAGTGCCTTTTGTGAAATTTTTGTAGAATCTATTCAATCTCCCCACAGACCTTGAAGTATCTTAGAGGACCTGCTACACACGAGCTAAGTCAATAGCTGTTAACACTGCAGTGTTAGGAAATAACAGCAAGGGAAAGCCTGCCATTCAGCTAAGGACACATCTACCCCAGCTATTCTGGACCCCACGGTGGGCGGCGTGGTCCCCAGGCCTTGGTGTCACCTTCACTAGGGCTGATCCGACTGGGCAGCCCCAGCACCAAAACTCATCTGGAGGAAACAGGCCCCGAGGAAGAGGATCAGCCAGGGCCCCAGGACCGGTCCACTGGCAGGGCACTTGGGAGGGCAGGAAGGGCCCGTGTCCTGGGCAGGGGCAGCCGCAGCACCTGCGAGGAGCCTTTTCGTTCATAAAAAGGCTCCAGGAAGCCGCAGTTAAAAAAAAAAAAAAGGAATAATAACTCCCCAAGCACCTACGCTTCCATCCTAGACAATGAGAAGAGAAATCATCCAATGCCTGCAAACAAAGCCGGCCGCGAGATGCTGCAGTCTTATTCTGGGCCCCGTCTGAGTGCATTCCCAGGCTCCCCTGGAAAAGGCCAAGAAGGAGAACAGAGATGCGTGGTCCAGGGACCCTAAGCTGGGACCACACAGGGTAGGGGGCTCATATATAGATCTAAGAGGGGAAGAGGGGGGTGAAATAGAATTTCCGGTTTTAGTTTTTTGGGGAGTCTGCATGCTGGCATCCACAGTGCTTGTGTTCACACGACTGCATCTCTCCCGATCTCAGCACTGGGGGGAACAGAAGGCGAGGGATGTACCAGGGAGGGAGGGATGGGGTCGGGTGGGTCACGGGTATACACTGTAGTCAGACAGGAGCAAGAAGTCCTGCGGTGTGAGGGCCCTGTAGGACAATCTCAGATGGGGACAGCAGGCCAGACAACTCTGAAAGCTAGAAAAAGGGACAGTGAGGTGATGATGTGGGGGGCACCGGTAGGTCTATGTTAAAATGTCCATTTCACAGGGCAGAGACCACATGCAGGACTGCACATGTGTTACGCAAGGATTCTACCTTGAGCTACAGCCCTGGCCCCAGGACAAAGATAGATAAGTTTGCCCTGATTTTAAACATCACATCAGGTACCTGTGTACCAAAGCATTCTACAGTACACAATCAACAATCAACACATACAATCTGTATGCTTCTGTGTGCCCATTAAAAATAAATTTGAAAACGATCACAGAACTTTACAGCAAAAAGGCTGAATTTGGCTATACATAAATAACACTCCAAAATGAATTAAACAGCCAGGCATGCGGGCACAAATCTGTAACCCCAACACTCGGGAGGCTGAGGCAGCAGGATTGCCGTGAGTTCAAGGCCAAACCTGGGCTACACAGTGAGTTCAAGGCCTGCGTGAACTACATTGTGAGAACCTGTCTCAAAATCAAACAAACAAAAAAAAAAAACAGCTTAACCAGAAAAAGATAAATGCAATATGCATCATTTTGAAGAAATTCAGGAATGTGACCAATTTTTTTTAACTACAATCAGTGATACCACATCACCCCGAGTATTCCATTAGTAACTGCACAGGACTATCCAGCAGGCGGGCTGGGGTATGGCTCAGTGACTGAGTACTTGCCTAGCATGTGAGGCCCTGGGTTCTATCCCTAGTGCTCCAAAAGGGGAAAAAAACAGGTAACAGAAATCAGAAGCTTTTGGAAGATTCTTCTAAAGTTATTTTTCTTCATTACAAAATCAACACAGGAGCTCAGGAGTACAGAATAGTTGAACAATAGCTTTTGTCTTTTGTGAACCTTTAGATAAATTTTGGGTTTTTTTTTTTTCATTCAATACATATGTACCAATGCCAGGCATCATCACGGGCATCTGCGGAAGACAGGAAACCTGCTGTGATACTGGACAGTCATCAGAAAGAGGGGATTCAGAAAAGCTGCTTCTACCGTGGGGAAACTGCCCAGCAGAGGCGCACACCTACCAGCTCCCCTTCTAGGGTGAGGCGAGGAAAGTAGAGAACATCAGAGTGAAGAAAACTGAGCGCGGAAATCTTCAGGTAAAAGCGCATCATGCGCCTCCCTGAGCAGTGGGGTGCATTTCTTCGTCAAGATCCCACTCAGAAAGGGTTCGACCAGGACAGCACAGCGGAGTAACCAGCCTACGCCTGCGGGCACCAGGCGCTGAGAAAGGAGTGATATTTGCGAAGTTTTCTCTCGGAAGACTACTAATGCAACCATTCTCTTAAAATAACCAGCCTGTCCGCTACAAAAATATCAACGTTGTGAGAGACACAGGAAACTGAGAAATCGTGCCAACTAAAAAAGTAAAGGGACACAGCTGCGCAATGCAGAGCTTGGCCCCAGACTGAAACTCGGACCAGGAAAAAAAAGTACACATTATCATCAAGGGACACTGTCAGGGCAGACGTAGGGAACCTACAGGAGACTGGGTGAAGACACTGCATCCGTGTTGCTTGCCTGGTTTTGGACACTGTACTGTGATTGTGTAAGAGAAAAACCCACTGAGGAATTAAGGGCACCACAACTTCAACACACTCTTAGTGGCCTCAGAAAAATGCATTTCGTGTGTTGTATTGAAAACGTTACAAAAATAAAACGAGTAAGATATAATGCAAAGAATCGGTGAGTCCAAGCACAACTCTCGCAACTTTTCTATAAGCTTGAAACATCAAACCAAAGAGCCGCCCCTCTGTCCAAAGCACGGGTAAATGCTCGAGTAGTCGGAGAGAAAAACACAGGCTGCACTGTAAATAACTTGCACACAGAAATGGGGCACTTCTGACTGGGTTTTTTTTTAGGTCAGATTTTTCTTAAGAAACTGGAACAAGACAGACAAAACACGAAAAGTCTATACTGTTTCTATAACACAGTAACACACAGTTATATTATGTCGCATTTTCTTCCAAAACCAACTGTTTAAAAAAAAACTCAAGATTTACTATTGCAGAAATTACTGCTTTCCAGAAATTTCTAAACGGAACAGTTGCATCATGGGCCAGCGGGCACACTCGCAGCTGGGGCCCTGAGCTCTCCCTGCCTAAGATTTTATCAAACTCCTTAAAGACACTTTGTTTCCAGCCAGGCTCCTCCCACGCAGGGCCTCGACTCTGACCTCACGGGTTCGAATCCCCAGAGCCACGTACTCACGCTCACATACACACGCACACACACACGCACTGAATGATTTCCTGGTGGTGTGAGAGGCCTGGACTTTTGACAGCCTGGAAGGCCGGCAAGAGGACTGCGGGGGTGCCTGCGCCGGAAGCAGGGGGTACTGCTTTTCCTTCCCAGGCACCCAAACTCCGCGCTGGCGCTGGCTCCTTTGGACTGCAGCTGCGCGGCTCTTGGGAGAAATATGCTGCGGTGGAGTGGGTCCAGGGACCCTCCCCTGTTGGGCACGCCCGGGTTTGGCCAGTGAGTGAGAGAGAGAGACAGAGAGAGAATACGTGTGTGCGCGCGCGCACCGCACGAGACCCGCCCCTGCCAGCCCGGGGAGCTGCGCTTTGCAAAGCCCCGGGCGCGCTCGGCTCCCTGTAATCCAGGCCGGGTGGTAGCGGCGGCCGCGGCGCCGCCCTCACGCTCAGCCAATGGGCGGGCGAGGTGCAGGACGCTGGCCCCCGCCCCAGGCGCGGGGCACAGCGGGCCGGGCGCGCGCAGCGCTGCGGAGCTGGGCAGGCGCGCCCCGCCGGGGCTGGGCTGCATCCCGCCCGCGGTGCAGCTAGGCGAGAAGTCGAAGGCCGCACGGTGCAAGCGGACATTTGCACCCGTCATGCGCCCGGGAAGGCGAGGCGCACACACACGTAAGCTGGAAATGCACAGCTTGGGTATTTTGGGGGTGCCCTCGGGCCGAGGTCCTCCTTGCATTTGAAGGCGACGAACTGGTGATTGCGGGAGGATTTGCAATTGCGGTAAACTGAGGCAGCGCATGGGCCCTATTAGGGGTCAACCCCTTCACCCTCACTGATAAATACACTTCACAGGGTATCTTCTGTCCAGAGTGCTGGGCACCCCTGTAATCCTACCCACTCAAGAGGCTGAGGCAGGGTAATGTACAGTTGAGTCACCCAAATCTGAGCACCTAAGCCAGACTGCCTCAAAATCTAAAAATTAAAAATTAAAAATTAAAAAAAAAATTTAAACAATAGCGATGTAGCGCAGTGGTATAGCACTTACCCTCTTGCTCCAAGGCCTGGGCTCAGTCCCATGGACCTTTTAAAAATACGCATTCCGTATGCAGTATGCGTGGTTCAGTCCGTATTGTTTAGTTAAGATTTCTTACATGAGAAAATATATCTATGGAAAAGTCCAAATAATCCCCCAAGTTCCATGTTTCACAAATATTTTAATATATATGCTAATTTGTTTGATTACTAGTTTCTCTTACTCCACCAAAGAGAAAGTGTGCTTGTGTCCATTTGTTTCTTCTTTATAAGAGAGAACCTTTTTGTCTGACTTGCACTCTGAGTGACCATTCTTTTAAGATTAGGATACACAGTGTATTAAATATGGTTACTCTCCAACTATTTTGTTACACTATCATTTTTTCTCATAGAAGAGTGCTTTGTAATATTTCCTTTATTAATACCTGCTGGTAGTACATCAATATACAGAATTTTTTTAAAGAACTTTTGAAAGACGTTAGCGTTATCCCAACAACCCTAAGCATGGCAGTTTTGGCAGAGCTGCTGGCTCAGCAGGAGCTCGGCCAGCCCAGCAGGGGCTGTGCCCAAGGCAGCTGGGGTCACAGGCCCGTGACTGCGAGCGCTGCTCCCCAAGCTGCACCCCCAAGCATGTAAACCTGGACCCTGTCGCTCCCCTGCCTAGATGCACAAAGGAGAGAGGAACCCACCCCCCAAAAAGGAAGGACTTCATCTATTTTTGCTTATTTCACCTTGGAGCCATCATGCACCCAGGAGGTGCAGGAAGAATGTAACAGAAAAAAAGAAACAGAACCAGGGGGATGAGGGGACTGGTCTGCAGTCTCCCCTGGCAGGCAGGAGGGGAACAGTGCCTGTGACCCTGAATCATGGGGCAGCGTTGAGGGGGAGGGGGGCTGCAAACGTCAGGGAAGATAAAGGGCAAAGTACAGCCAGGAAACAGGGGACCCACCCCGAGGGGACAGGGGAGGAGCCAGGGACCTGAGCCACCCGAGGAGTAGGGTGGTCCTGTGGATCTCTCCTCTGATGGTCACCGGCGCCCCTCCAACCAGTGGGTGGGTAGAGCCCAGGCAGGGGCTAGGGGAGGGGACAGGGAGGAGGCCATGCTGCTTCCCAAGCCCTATGGAGGCGGAGCTGTCAGCACCTACCAGCTGGGGGATGCCAGAGTCCACCCGGCTCTGCGGAGGGGAGGAGGGGCGGACGTGGAGGAGACGAGCTGAGCTTGGACAGGCCGGGCTAGGGGTGGACGGAGGTCAGGACCGGCAGCCAAGGATCGCGTGTCACACGCCAAGTCACAGCTCACGCCGCCCCGGCCTGCTCAGAAACACTCTCAGAAACCCCTGTTCACCCTACACACTTTTGAAGCTTTCCTCATTGATGGATATAGTACACATTTGAGACTAATTATAGCAGTAACTTTGGCAGGGGAAGGGGTTGGGTTTTGTTGTTTTATTTTGTTTGTCATTCGCTTATTTTTGTTCTTACCCCTTCCTTTTTTAATTTTGAAAGTTTCACTGAAGTCCAGAGGTTGGAGTCTTTCTAACTTGCGGTCCCCCTGCCTCAGCCTCCCAGAAGGCTGGGATTACCCGCACACACCACCATGCCTGGCAGATGTAATTTTTTTTTTTTTTACCATTGCTGACTTCCTGCTGGCTCATTCATGTTTTCTGCTACTTTATTCAATATCTGTCTTGTAGGCTATTTAGAAATTAAGGATAATAAGAAAGTAGAATGTATGAGATACAGGCAGACCTATTCTCAGAGAAAATGTCAGAGGCCTGGTTTCCCCTAATGGAAAACAATCTAAATAAAATTAGCATTTAAGTCAGTAATGAAGTTATTTTGATAGTATTTCCAAAATATTAGCAAAGCTACCCTTATGTGTTTTGGATTTTAAGTTACATCTGTTTTTATATTTAATTGCCTATATATTTAAATTGAAATTGTATACATAAAATTTGTTCTTCTTTCCTTTTTTCTTACACAATTGCATTGATTCATCACCTAATAAAATTGGTGCAGTGATAGAAAAATTCTGTGTGTGTGGTTCATATACAGAACTAAAATGGTAACCAAGCTCTAGACGAAGAAAATGAATTTTTAACTTAATTTTCACATGGCTAGGAGCTACCCTTCAGAGGAGCCCAACCCTAAAAGATCCAACTCTTAAATGAGTTGTTTGTCTCATCAGTTTATCCCTGCTAATAGGTTGTCTCCTTCCTCCTTTCATTATTCATTGTCTCATTTTTGTCATTTCTGCATAAAATCACTTAAAAGCTCTACATCTGTATCTACATCCACACCTTTTCTGCAAATAGTCTATACTTAGCCAGGGATGGTGGTGGAAGCCTGTAATCCCAGCACTCAGTAGGCTGAGACAGGAGGATCACTCTGAGTCCGAGGTCAACCTGAGCTACAAAGTGAATTCAAGGCCAGCCTGGACTACCATATCAAGACCTTTTCTCAAAAGAAACAAAGTCTATACTTGCAGTATTAAGATTCACCATGATCAAAGTTCAAAGCTTTCAAATTGTTGTTGTTGTTTTAAATGATCAAGTTACGGGAGTCTGTCTTGTATGCTTGTTTGGTTACATCTTTAAAAATTAATTTCCTTTTGAAGATAACAAGAGGCATTATGGCAACCTTTGTTGATTTCCTATTATCTTGTTCTGAAGTCCTACATCACTTTCATTGTTTGTTTTGATTTGCTTTATTCCATTTCATTTTGTTTGGTTTTATTCTCTTTAAAGTAAATTTTTTTAAAAAAAATTAATTTCCAATTATGCATACAAGCAGCCATAATTTAGGGCCCAGTGCAATGTCAGTTTTTTGGAATGTGTGGGTTTTTTGTTTGTTTGGTTGGTTGGTTTTTTTCTTAGATTTAACAGATCATTAATTTTGCTAAATATTCCAAAAACACTTTAAAATAGGTATTACTTGCAAAGTGCAAAGTTCAGCCTGTATTTGTTACCAAGATCTTACTAACCTACTATCCAAACTCCTCATTGCCTAAGTAAGTTTTATTTACATGATCAAGGCAGTTTTAGAGTCTGGTCTGGAGTTTCTCCTTTTGCATTTCAGACAGATTATCTGCAAAGTGTGATCCTTCCCTTCAGACAGAGCAGATACTTCCCTCTTCTCCCTGATAATGGCTTGTCCCTTGAATTCTTTGCTTATCTGTCTCTGTTCCTTGTTTACCCTCAAGTTAAAGTCTTCTGCGTCACTTCTGGAATTCAGCATGGCAGTTTTCTAATGGTGGGAAGCAGAGAAAGGACCACAGCCTGAGTGGGAACAAGAAAGTGGAAATGGAAGAGACAGGATTTCTAATCGGGAACGCTGAGAGGTATGAACTGCAAGGACAGTTGCCTGCAGACAGTGCTCCCATGACCGGTGGCTTTTCAGTGACCTCCACAGGGTAGCGGTAGATGTGAGCAGAAGACCACAGATTCTAGTTTTCCTGGAGCAGGGGCTGGCCACCAGCTAACAGAGTGTAGGGACAGGGACAGAAAATTGCCTCAACCGCTAAAGGACAAAAAAAAACATCCAAATGTACTGCAGAGAGACAGTGAAGCAAAAATCACAAGTCACCATGAAAATACACCCATTGCAAAGTGCCAGGTGACAAAACAGTGACAGTTTCTCAGCTGGCATCCAGATGGGCTGGTTCCTAAAGACTGATTTTCATGGAGGGGGGGGATGAGGTTCCGAGCTATCTCCACACATCAGGGGCTTGGTCACATCTTGTTCCCTGCAGCCCTTCCCCTGTGGGCTCTTGGGACACTGTTATGTGTTCCCCTTTCCTCTTTGCCTCTGGTTCCACAGATGACACTAGCTATTGAGATCCACGCACCAGCTCTCTGTTTACCTGAGCAAGCAGCCCTGACACCTCGAACCTCCAGGCTCCACCTCTGTTTACACACTGAGAGCCCCAGTGCATCTGCAGAGAAAATGCAGAAAGGAAAATACAGCCTCACAAATGTTTCCCCATCAGCCTGGGCCCTGGAGATCATCTCGGAAAGACAGAAAGCATTTGGATACCCAGACCGAATCACCTGATGGAATGAACGCTGTGTGGTATAAAGGCTCCTCTAATACGCACACCACTACCACAGGAAAATTGTGTGTCCCCGAAAGGTATCAGCAATGTCCACACCCCCACTCTCCTATCTGTGTTTAGCTGCATTGTTCTTTGTACCTGGAAACTGGGCCCATCTTTACAGACAACTGGTCTACCTTGCTGGGATGACCTATTCCAGTGCATTCTTGGATTCTGCATTAAGAAGTCTACTAGGCATCATAACAGGTGGCGTTGCTCCAGCCATCATCCAGGTCTTCTGACCTACAGGTCTGAGCTCCTACCAAGCCGCAGGCATCAGCTCCCAGCAGGGTCTGAGACAGAAGCAGGTTACTTGGAGCCCAAGAATACTTAGTTACAAATTGTGACCAGCTCACAAGAACTGCAGGGAGGGTGGCCTTGTTAATTTCCTTGGCAGGAATTTAATGTCCTGGGAACCCAAGTGTTACTTTCTTATATGTAACAGTCACAGAGAGAAAAGCCAGTACTGCCTGGAGTCTGGTTTTCTTTGTACCTCCTCCCTCCCACCATGCTCCACATCTCTGCCATGCAATCAAGCTACCAGTCAGGCGGACAGGGACAGTCAGTCAGCTACCGGACGGACGGGGGACAGTCAGCCAGCCACACCTCCTAGTCCCTCTGCAGCCAGGGGAAGAAGGAAGATGAGCTCAGAGAAATTCAACACGATCCCAATCAGCTCTTTTCAAGCTTTTATCAGATCTGAAAACCACAGATTCAGTGACCAGCATAGATTCCAAGAGTGATGGAGACAAACAGATCTGAGAGCAGATGCGTATCCACTTCTGGGTCATGAGAAGCACTTCCTGGTCCTAAGAACCTGTTTTCTGTACCTCAGTTTCCCCATGTGCAAAGATGTAGCATAAGTTTCTAGGGCTCATCTGAGCATCCAATGAAACAAAATGATGCAGAACCCATGGCCAGCATAACGTTGAGTCCTCAGCCAGGCCCAAGAAAAGATTTCCAAAAGTGCCCTCCCCATTGCAACAAGGCTCCAGGTACCTGATCTCTCAGCCTTGCTTCCTCCTGGGAATCGTGCTAACAACCCCTGCCCCCCATGGGGAAGGGGGGACTGGATGGATGGATCAGGGGACCACATTTCAAGCATGCACCAGGCAACTGCAGCTTCCTTTCACTTAACGCATCCTTGGGGAAAGCATTTGTCCTGCATTTTGTGAGTCCCTCCCATGTTGTCCATACGCAAGATGCAGCCTTGGCCTTTCTGGTGACCTGGACTGGCCATTGATCTCAGACATCTGTTGTAACACTGCAAGGTATTCAGTTCAACAAATGCAAATATACCCCAGTTCTCGGGCCAGTGACCCCAGGCTGGACACAGAAGGCTAAAATGACCTGGGCCATCCATGCCCTCTGAGATCCCACAGAGGTCACAGCCAGACACCTCTGTGTGTCCACTTGGATCCCAATCCACAGCCTCCCCACCTTCCCACGAGCCCTACACACTCACCTCTTCTCCAAGAGGAACAGCCAGAAAGATCTGTCAAGGGAACTAAAAACAGGCACAGCGCCCCGCTGCAAAGCCCTACTATCATGTCATAAATAACCACACTTCCGGGTCACACCTATGCAGCCCTGGAGGCCACCTAGAAATTTCTCCAGGGGCTCAGGCTCAGCAGCGAGAAAGAGTCCACCTTGAAAGGGAAAACATGAAATGCCCAATTCTCCTCTCAGAAATCCAGATTTAATAGCCCCCTAAGTAAACCATCCTCTAAGGGGTCCTGGGTACATTCCCTCACAGGGGCCTGTGATTTGGGGGGGGGGGGCTGTGATTTGAGGAATGCTGGGAAAGTCGGGAAGGATGAACGTTCGCACTGAGTGAGGTTAGGCTCCACCAGACACAGCAGGACTCACACTCGAAGGTGTCGGTGGGTCAATTCACACACACAGGAACAGGCCAGGCAAATGGAGAGCAGGGAAGCAGGAAATTCTCACACAGAGCACTAAAGCTGCAACCTCAAAGAAGAGGTACCCCGGCCCAGTCCTTTCTCCACGCCCTGCCTAAGGAAGGAGCATTGCAAAGAACCTGGCCTCAGACAAGGGAAGGAATTTAAAGCAAAGAATCCCTCCTGGGTCCCTTCCTGTCCTTGCAGTCCCCAGAAATTCACTGTGAACTTCAGTTTCTTGGAACTGCTCTGGGGCAAAGACAACAACGAACACACACACCCAGGGGTCCCCAGCCTTGTGCCATGTGACTTCAGCTGCTGTGGCCAGGAGGAGGAGGAAGAAGAGGAAACACCAGTTTCTCACTTCACCTTTAGTCTTCTCTTTGAAGTCCAAAGATCAAAAGGTGCTTCTTGGTTCTCGCCTTTGAAATCCACAGCGCCCTCCACCCCATTTCCTTCCTGCTTCTCTGCAGGACATCGACTCACCCCCACCCCTACCCCCACTCCAACACACACCCCATTCTTCATAGCACCCCACAGCAGGCAAGGATAAAATGGGACACACTTTCCTCAACAACCAAAACAATAAAAATGAAACAGCTTGGGAAAATGAAACAGCGGACATCCAAATAGAAACTCTGCTTTCAAAAAATCCCAGGCACACACTCAGCCTCTTGACCTTGAGAGAGTTCACAGAACAATTCTCGGTAGCAGTCGAGGGTCCCCAGGATCAGGCTGGAGGGGGCGGGATCAACTGGCTGCTGCTTGGACCCCCCTGAGAAAACAGCTGTCACCACCAAGGGAGGCTGCAGGATGTGGGGCTTCCCCTTGCTCACACCCTACCCCACCTCACACCCTCACACCCCAGAAGCTAAGGTTGGAGGATGTGGGTGGCATCTGCCACTTCTTGATGCTGGGCTGTCTGGACCAAGGGTCTGGACCTCTCTGAACTGCTCATAAAATAGAGGCCACCTGCTCTGTGGAGTTCCTGCAGCTGCAGGAGGAAGGGGTTCTGTAGCTAAAGTAAGAGTGTTTTTCAGTACTGGGGTTGGAACCTAGGGTCTGTGCTAAGCTACAAGCCCAGCATTTTTTTTTCCTTGTTAAACAGGATCTTGCTAAATTGCTCAGGCTGGGCTTAAATTTGTGATCCTCCTGCCTCAGCCTCCCAGAGAGCTGAGATTATAGGAATGTACCATCACACCGAACTTACATCTACAATTTAAGAGAACAGAAGCTGGCATTGCTGGAGCTTTCCTCTGAGCTAGGTAACATGTCAGATGTTCACAAACTCATCACTCTGAGCCCTCACAACACCTGCCAACCAGGTGACCTGGCTGACCTATCTGACCCCAATGGCCACACATATAGATTTCAGTGTGCTGCAGTCAAATCTGCAGGGACTGCATTTATAGCAAATGCAAGACAAAAAGCATCAGCAATGGACGCAGTTATCCTGCCCACCAGCTTTCTTAAATTCTGTGCACAAAGAAACGCTTGCTTAAAATCACCAGTCCCCCTCCTACACATTAGCTCCCCTAGGCTACAGCATAGGCCCTGTTAAAGATTTGTCTCGGTGTTCTTGTGAAACTCTTTATGACTTATTTCTTAGAGCTCCAAAAGTCCTATAAATCTACTTAGGATTTTTATTTTTGAATAGTGTGGACAAGGTGAATAAAAAGAGCTGTTAACACTGATGAACTCCAAAAACCAGTAACCCACCCACCAAAAAAAAAAAAATCACCAGTCCTGAAATTCTCTACCTCAGGACCTTTGTATGTACTGTCCGGTGCACTTACACTTTATTCAGACCCCCAGTTTCTCCTACAGCAGCTTTCCAGCACACTTCTGGTCTCTGCTTCCACACCAGCCTTGAGGGGCTCCCCAACACCCCATCAGAAGAGGGAACCCTCGTTCCCCACCTCATCTTGTCACACGACTTCGTTCCTCCCTGGAATGATCCTGTCCATCGGTTTGTGCTTCCTGAGTGCCATGTCCTCCACAGTAAAATGCAGCAGTCTTGGAGTTTCTAGTCCCCTCCGGGCCCCAGAGCTCAACACAAACCTGGATCTTCACAAATTCTGATTGAGAATTCCGCAGGCAGCCAGGGCAGGCCGGGGCCAGGCACGAAGTGGCGAAATAGCGAATGTAAGGCTGGGACCACGACGCTGCCTGCTGCGGGAGAATGTGGCAAAACCCCGTGCACCTGAATGGGTAGCCAGAATCTCACGTGCATGTGCATCGCGAGGGCCGTGAAACAAACCAAGACCAAAATCAAGCAGAAACAGCAACACAGCTAAGCGCAGGTTTAAATGGCTAAGCGGAGACTGTTTCATGTTTTCAGAAAATAAAGTAGCAAGGATGAGGCGGTAAGTGTATTCTAAGCAAGGGGCACGTTTTGAGGACATTAAGGGCAATGTGTCTTTTATGGGAAGAGGGGAAGGAGGGGATGATTTGCCCAGCGTGGTGGTTCATGCCTATAAATCCCAACATTCGGGGAGGCTGACGCAGGTGGATTGTGAGTTGAGCCCACCCTGGCAATTGAGTGATTTAGTGAATCCCTAAGGTGTTGAAAAAAAAAAAAAAA
>PVJX010040656.1:0-15080 GCA_004027295.1 Dolichotis patagonum | reverse complement strand
GGTGATTTCTGTATTTGGGTTTATATTCATAAACACAAATATACATCTGTGTTCCCTAATGATCAGTTCTTTCTTTCAATACAATTAAAACCACGGCAATGGAGAAATGCAATGACTTACATATATAGTGATTAATATTAGGAAATATGTCCTCTAATAAAATCACCAGTGTTCTAAAACCTCTTAATTACTATGTCTTTTGCTTCACAAAATACAAATGCATATAATTGCTGGTCATTTTAGATGACAGTTTTTAATCTTCTCATATAATAAACAAGCTGAAAGGCGAAGCATAATACAATAATTCCAGGGACAAAAGAGAAGAATAATTACATATGGATGAGGGTAAAAATATCAAGAACAAAGAGCATTTTGAATCTCTTTGCTCTCCCTAGAGTACCATTTCAGGTTGTAATTCATTTTAAGGGTACTGTGCTTCAAATGCATTTACTCTATCAAAGACATTCATCTCATAATTCTTTAAAATCTGCAAGTAGATTTTGTAGGGTAACTATTCGGTTTTATATTAAGTAGCTTGAATTATACATTGTGGAACAAAGTGATCTTCACAAGTCAGGGAGGCTATAAATCTCCTCAGTGAAAATCTTTTAAAACTTTTCTGGAAAAGCCCTAAAAATGCTAACTGCTTTATGGATATCTGGTCTTCTTTGTCACATTTCATGTTCTCCCAGACTTATGCCAATCTTTCTTGTCTTTATTCCCCCAGTACCTACCATGCCTGCCTCATTCATTCGTTTATATTAGGCATCCAGTGCCCAGTACAGATTAAATACTGTATTGGATAATGAAAAAAATATATCTTTGGGATCTTTATTTTTTAATCAAGAAGGTAAACCTTAAAATATAATTGATAACTGCAATAAAGAAGAAAGCATGGTATCATGAGGAAGTATAATAGAGTGTTAACTGTTAGCCTGCTCTGGACTGGAAGGGTGGCAGAGATGGAAATAAGAGACATTTTGTTTGAGACCTCAAGGATGAACAGAAATAGCTAAGCAAAATGGGCAGGAGCAGGAGGGAACGCTTCCAGGTGGAGAGAAAAGCATTGTGTGGACACTGGGTTGTACATGTGATGCTTATTAAATATTCGGTCATTCCAGTAATGACAAAGACTGACAGGGAAAACTAGTTATATGTCTTGAGCACAGAATTCCAGCCCATTTTTACAACTACAGTTCAAGTTTCAAATCACTCTCTTTCATCTTCTGACTTCTTCTGGAATATTTATAACCTTAAATATTTATATAGTTTTATTTGAGTTTCAGTACATTTCTTCAATCATTTGTAATCATCTTTCTAAAGCTACAAACTATATAATCTTTAAGCACAAGAAAAATTATTTAAAATATTCTTTGTTCCTATCTAAGGTTTAACAGTTTGCAGAGCAATTGCCTTTAATTGATTTTTTTGCTTGTATTTGCTGTTTTATATTTTTAATTTCCAATTACATTAATTTAAAGCTATGGCACTTGAATAAATCACAAATTTTAATCTGTGAATACAACATATAGTTCCAAAATATGAATTGTGACAATCTTTTACATACGTAACTGCAAATACTACCAGGGAATATAAAAATCAACTTGTAAGTCAGGGACTTACTCCAAGAGATCTAGGTGAACAATAATTACAAGTTTGTTCAGAGACCCCTATTTTTTCCTCATTCTTAATAGTAATAAAGCATGAGAATAAAGAAGTTAATATCTGTGTTTCACTTACTATGAGTGCAGTTTGGATTATATGCACAGTTGACCAAAACAAGGTTGTTTCTTATCTCCAACTAAAAGAATGGAACTCAATAGATATATCATTTATACCTACACTTGATTAAAACTCAGTATTATAATAACATCTCGCCTAATTATGTTAACTGTTTACATTCCCAAGATGAGTAATCAGATCGATCTGTTCCTGAAAGAATATTTACTGCTAACTTTCAAGGACCAAACAATTCAAATAACCCATGGTCATACTTCAAATGACTTTTTTGTTTGAGGATATAAATGTGCCATAATGACCACAAGCACAATAATCTGCCACCATTAACTGAACAATTACTATGTGAGGCATCCTTTACAACCTTGGAGATAATTCCATGAAGCAGCAAGCCTTTCTTCAAACAACTTTAAGTCTTCTTCATCAAAATAAAAAAGCCTCTACATAGCACAACTAAGCAGGGAGTCATTTATATGGAATACAACATGAATGGTGTCACCAATTGTCATGGTTTATGTCAGTGGCTCCCAAGCCTCATGAATTATGGACTCGATCAAATCTAGCATTTGTGATTGGTTTGTTGTCTAGCACTCAGATTGGTGGTGTAAGTGCTACACCCACCTAGGGGTGGAGCCAGCATATTATGTAATGGCTGGAAGAAGGTGTTTATCTCTCTTTTTCCAGTTCATGCTTTGCAGTTTGCAGTCAGCCATGAACTGCAGCCCCGCCATGCCACCCTGTGTTGGAGCCAACTGAGTATGGACTGAAACCTCCAAAACTGTAAGAAATAAACCTTTCCTTCCAAAACTGTAAGAAATAAACCATCCTTAACTTTGGATGTCAGGTATTTTGTCCCAGCGACCTGTGAAAAGCAAATAAGACACCAGTTATGCAACTTGCTGGCTTTAGATGGGGCATGGTCAGAAAAAATGACAATTTGATAAGGATATATTAAGATCCAAGAAATACTAATAAGTTACACAGAACTGAGTAAAAACTTAAAACTCATTCACCAAAACAGCAATAGTAATTGTCAAGAGATAGTGTGTCGTGAGCTTGGAAGCTGAGCACAATGAAACTTCAGTGGAACATAGATGTCTGCATTGTTTAGCAAGGAGACTTTTGATCAACAATTATACAGTGAGAAATAGTCCATGAAACCTTGGGTACCAGCTCATATGGACAAAAGATTATCTCTTCATATTCTTATTCAGAAAAGCTTTCTGCAGTAATGTCACTTTCTTCTAGTCAGTACCTTCTTGGTGAAGGTTAAGCATTTCTACTGACTGTATTAATTTGTATAACTGAGCCTAGCCTAGAGGTCAGTAAAGCATCTCTGAAATACATCCTGTAATGGTTGATACATTGAGAAGCTTAGAAGTTTAAGCCACTCAGCTGGGAGCCAGGATCCTTTGAAAACATCCTCATCCTGTGCAAGAGGAAGGCACAGAGACAGTGCGGGCAGATAACCTGCACACAGTCTAAGGGAGGACAAGAGGCTTGCTCTCCCCTCCTTTTGCTTGTGCTGCTTTTGGTGTGTCTTTTGCTACCTCGAAGTGTTGCCCCAGTGCCATGCCATCCTGCCTTGGAGCCAGCTGATTACAGACTGAAACCTCCACAAACTGTGAGCTAAATAAATCTTTCTGTCCTTGATTTTTGGGTGTCAGGTATTTTGTCTCAGCAAAGAGAGAAAACTAACCAAGACACATCCTATCACTGACAGATACTAATAACAAAATTGCAGCTGCTGGAGAATACCTGTTCCTAAGGGAACACTTTAGGGCTCATACTTTGAGATAATGTTTATATATGTGTACTTCTCCCCATGAAAAGGACTGGATCATTTTTGAAACTAGGACACCCCAGCAGTGGGTTCAGCTCTGAAGACACCACACAAGCAAAAGCTTGACCTTTTTCTTCCCCGGATTTCCCAGAAGAGTCTCCACACCTACCATCAGATTTCACCTTGGGCAGCTGCTTTATTTTTTTCCTTTCAATTTTCTCTCTCAGCAGGCTGGGTCTTGGCTGCCTGCCAGCCCACCCTGAGAGGCCTGCGTGCTGACTCGGTGCTCCTGCACATTTATTTTTATGCAGAATTGTTCACACAGACGGCTTTTCATTTGCTTATGTGAAAGCGTTCTCTACAACTAGCTAGAGGTGTACTTAAACCACTGCATACCTGCTCTCTGTTCCTGAGCAAAATCTTTCCCAAATTATACCAGGTTTGAAGTTTTATGACTTCCACACTGACTTCTATAGCACCAACTGAACTAAATAGATCCATTCCTATGAAAATCTTTATCTTGATTTAATGTGTCATGGTCCCACAAAAATAGAAATCTTTGTTCATGTATGTAATATTGTCTTATCTAATATCAACACATGAGTATCTTGCATTATTCTCAAGGAGATTAAAAAATAGGAAATATCAGCTTAAATGTGAGATAACATGGACCTTTCAAGTATCAAAACAACTATCTCTTCTCTTGGCAAGAAATACAAAGAATAACAATCAGCATTCATAATTATTTCCCGTTCAATGTTTGGACATACTTCCATGACCACTTACCTATACAGAAATGGTAAGTCAAGATCTCCTAAATATTTAAAAATTTGTCATTTGAATTAGTTAGTTTGGATTCCTTTCTGAAGCATATACTGGTATACCATCTAAAGTAACTAGTTTCCTTTGTCTAGAACAATGAAAATAAAATAATCATCATCTATGTAAAGGAGGTTGTTTCCTTCTGGTGGCCAGATGCTACAGGATATAGTCAACTTTTTGAGTATTAAGGTTGCTCATGCCCACTGGTTCTGAGGTTAACCTAAAAGTATTCTGGGCTTGACCATATTCAGTATCTGTCCAACTGCTAGACCACTCCAGGGTCACAGAAGCATCAGTGTTAGGAGTTCCATATCCAGATAATGAGAGTAGCAAAAGACTCTCTCAGATGACCTGATATTGTACAAAGGGACATGAAAAAGTTTGTTTTTAAGGAAATTTAAAAACTCAACATAGACTATTTCTTAGTTTATCGTTTTATGTTATTTTTACTTTTATTCATAACTCTTGAAGTTCTAGATGATTCTGATTAGATAGCTGACAAAAGAAAGTGCATGCATGAATATTCAAGTTATCTAGCATTGCTAAGACTAAATACAAGACTAAGACTACAAGTTATTGACCAAGGTTAATGATGCCATTTATGCACCCTTGTTAGCATTAGATCAATGTTACCTAAGCAACTCTACTTGCAATCTTATTGGTTGATCATAATTTTGGCCAACATGATTTTGTTCTATAAAACTTCTGTGAGGTGGGCTCATTGACAAACCATTTAAGATCCCTGCTGTCTCTCAAGAGCTGTTCCTAGTCCCCATTCCCCATTCCCCCATTTTTATTCCCCACTTCTTTTCTCCAATAAATTTTCCTTCTCTTAAAAAAAAAAAGACATTTTCTGGCAACATCTCTACTCCTTCTCCTAGCAAACATCTTACAATATATTCTTGAAAAATACCTTCACCTACATTTACATGTTTCATTTGACAATCCCTATGTTTCTGGATATGGAGTTGGGAGTTCCACAAGAAATTATATCCTTATCCTGAATTGGTGATCTTCTAAAATTTGTTTCCATATACTGACTGCATTTGGCTATAAGCAACATAATACTACACAAATATAGAATGAGTGGTATCATGGATATCAGGTGGCTTCCTCATTAAGTTGGTTTAAGGGTCATTACTTGACTTCACTCATACAGTGAGTGAGGTTCCCTTATGCCTCACCTATATTGACTCCACCAAAACAGGACATACGGTATTCCTGCCCAGATATCAAAAAAAGGGAGAAAATCCAACCATATCATTTTTGATGGCTTTACTAGGTGTATAGCAGGAATGCTACAAGTTGATACTTCCTTATCCTACTAATGAAAATTTCCCCAGCATTTTAAAGAGCAGTCTTAAACCTGTCTGGCAGAAAACTCCCTAGATTTTCACAAATAAGCTAAATTACAGGGGTTTCTCAATATCCATTCCAGACCTGAGTAAATTTCAAGGAACTGGATGAATAATTTATTGTCTAAGTACTATACAACAGTGTTCAACTTCAGCTCTAGTGAGTAGACATAGGGGGAACCCAAGATGGTTGAGTAAGGAAGGACACCCAGACTTAGCAGGAGTTCTACTGTAGGGAGACACATGGCACTCACTTGTTCCTCACCTGGCACTATTTTGTATCCAGTTTCGTCACTTTGAGATCAAAATGGCATAATGAAAATTGTCTTTATTCTCCTGATTTGACACAACAAAGGGGAAACTTGGATCATGTGATAGAAAACAATGAAAAGTTAAAGAGATTTGTTAGCCAGCCCATAAAGAAAGCCCACAGTTATGTTGAACTGAAGATTATCATGATTGAAGTCTCTGGTCAGATCAACTATTTCTCTCTCAATCCAGAGACTGAGAGGAAAAGTAAGGCCTATCAGGAGCTAGGAGCCAGATTACAATCCCTGCTGCCCTACTGGTGATGTCCAGTTCTTGGGAGATTCTTCCTGATCCGGCAATTATATGGCTGGAAGTGGAAGGGACCTAGTACTTGGAAGGAAACAAAGTCTTAGGGTGTAGGGGGTCCCATAGGAGGCCCAACACTTGCACCTTGATTATCAAGATTTTCTGATCAAAGTTGAAAGACCCAAGAATGAATAGAGAAATAGTTAGATGTCTGATGCAGACATCTAACAACCACTTTTTTGGAAATTTGATATAGGAAATTGAAGAGGGGTGCAAAGTTTAATAGGAAGAGAATTTTAAAAGATTATATTTTAAAATACTTCCCATTTTATAACTGTTTACCACCCAGCATTCAATTTCAATTGAAAAGCTAAAGCTATAAAACAAAGAAAACAGGATCTAGAGGGAGTACAAGAGAAGTCTGTCCTTTATGTCCTGGTAAAATAACAAGAGAGAAAGAGACATTCTGTCTTTTTTCCAGGCAGTTGGAGGGGATGAGGGGTGCCAAGAGTACCAGCAAGATCCAGGAGAAGGCCGAGTCACTTGGGATGTTCCACGGGGAAATGATGACACTAAGAGAAAGGCAAGGAGTGAGGATTCCAGAAAGCCATCACCATGGAGGTCAGGGGAAAATATGAGGCTGCTCTATAAACACCTAGACCATTTCTTCTCAGCTGTTATGAGGACACAGTTAATTTCATCACCTTCATACATTGGATGGGAGGGATACAGGGGAAAGAGGATAGAAATCTGAGAGCCTATTTTTTATCTGGAGGGCTAAGCACTACCTAGAGGGACTGTTCAATTCATATTGTAGAAAAGTTGCTTAGACTGGTTCCTTAGGCATTTCTTAGCTCCCGAAGAAATTCAGAACAGATATAGAATAGAAAAATTTTATTTTCTCTATCCATCTGAGAATGATGTGAGAAAACTTGCACAACATTAAAATTTATGGCCTGCTTGCTATTAGTCAGAAACCCATAACAACTGTGTAAAGTGAATATTATTACCACTTCATTTTACAGAGAAGGGTACTAGGATGAGGAACAATAAGGTCACCTGTTGAGAGTTACAGGATCAGCAAGCAAAAGAGACAGGAGTTTGGAGCACATTGTTTTCACATAGGATCTCTTGCTCATAGATATCAAGTTATTTTGTCTTTTTTGTAGGTTTACTATGAGATATTCGGAGCCATTCTTTAACTGCATCATGTATTATTAACAAATGTCCTATAAAGCACACGCTTTTAAAGGGGTAATTCTAAAACACAGCATAAACACTGTATGGACTTTGCCTTTGGAGAGAATATTAATAACTAGAAAACTTGCTGTTGCCCTTTGTTAACTTGTTTTGTTGCTGTCTTAGTTACTTTTTATTCATTGCTGAGACAAAATACCTGATGCCCAAAGTTGGGAAAGGAAAGGTTTATTTCTTACAGTTTTTGGAGGTTTCAGTCCATACTCAGTTGGCTCCAAGGCAGGGTGGCATGGCGGGGTGCAGTTCATGGTGGCTGACAACAGCAAGCGGAAACCAGCAAGAGAGACACACCTTCTTCCTGCCATTACATCACATCCTGGCTCCACCCCTAGGAGGGTGTAGTACTGACACCACCAATCCAAGCACTAGACAATGAACCAATCACAAATGCACAATGCAAATATATGAGGCCTGGGGGCCACCGACATAAACCATGACAGTTGCTATAATAAAATATAAGGAGCTGGGTACTTTATAAAGTAAGAAGGTTTATTTAGTTCACAGGTCTGGAAAATGAAAATCCAAGATGGGATATTGCAATCTGTTCAGGCTTTGGTCAGGATCCCCCCTGGCTATCTTGCGCAAGAGAAGCACAAAAGATAACAGCTATGTGCAGAAGAAGCCAAGTACATGAGGCATCTTGCTTTCTAACAACCAACTCTTTAAGGAGCTCACTCAGGAGACCAACACTCATCTCCCCCCAAAGTGATGCTCAATGCTCCATGATGTAATTACTCTCCCACTAGAAACTTCTTAAATGTTCTACCATCCTCAACATCACCACACCAGGAACAAGCCTCCAGCACATGAATCTTTAGGGTTTACCCTCATACCGTATCCAACCCAGAACATACCCTGAGTAAATTCATTTCAGGGCATAGGTAAACATAATAAAAAGGAAACTTAGCAGGCTGAATGTGTAGTAAGTGGGAAGGATTTTTTTCCCTTAACTGTAGGATGAATTTAAGTGAATAACAGAAGGGTTATTTGTTGAAAGAATGTAGTCATTCAATCCATTCCAACACCTCAGGACAAACTTTTTCATAATACTCCTCAGATACAACTTCAATATGATGTTGAGGTTTCTAACTAGTTCGGGATTGAAGTAAGAACTGCTGAGAAGGGAGCAATGGATGCTTAAGATCCTTTGCAGGCTGCCAATAACCATGGCCAGTGGGGCAATGCCAGAGTCAGAAATGCTATAGGTTTTAACAGTTTTTACTCAGAAGGACTGCAGGGACACCCAGAGATCAGAATCACTGAGTGCCACTGCTGAGGCGTGCTGAATTCAAGGGTGGACTATTAATTTAAGAAGCTAGTAATAGCAGGGCTCCATTATCACAGACAGCTGCAAGAGGTTTCTCTGGAAGCTGTGGAGGTAAAAGCGGCTGCAGATGGAAGACACCACTGCTGGCAGGCATTGTGGAGTAGCCAAGAGAAAGAGAAATAGACCTGTGTAAGTGTCCTGTCTGTGCTTATTTCTTTGAGGGCAACTAGCCCTGGCAGAGAGCAAGGAGTAGAGGGCAACTCCCATCACCTACTTGCTATTCACAGAGCAAGTACAGGTTGTAATATTCAAGTATTGCTCATGAGGAAGACAGATGAATAATTTATGTCTAATGACATCTGGTGGAACTGAAGGACCAGAAATCCTAGGAGTAGCTTGAGCAAGCCACAGAAGGCAGTTACAGTACAGCCACGTGAGACTCTGAAAGGAATGCAGTTAAGGGGGGAAATGTATTAAAGATAATTGTTTTAAGAAAGGCTGTGAATTGTTATAACAATTTACATATGACCATCACTGATATAGCTAAAGCCACAGAACTCTGCAAGGAGCTCAATGTAATGCATTTTATGGGAAGGGAAATTATAGCATAGAGCATGATGGGAGCTATATTGCAAATCAGCCCACGAATCAGTTACTGAGCTAAGAATAGACTGCAGCTGCCATTTAGCAATGGAAAACAACATCTGAAAGTATCCGAAAGGATATTAGGATTTTCCAAGCCTTGGATAAGTGCATCACTGAAAAAATATCCCTCACTTCTGAAGAATTGAAATTTAGTACTGTCACTAGACTTTTCTATCGCCCATTGATTTTGCAGATTAAGGAAAGACTGCAGATGTTTAGAATCAGCTTGAGATTACAATTTGAGCATTGTGTGAATTCCTGGGGAGAGGAAGGTCTAAAAACAGCCTACCTAAGGAGGCTTTATTAACACAAAAAGGAGATATATATACATATATGAAAGATGTAAATATTTTCACTTGACCATCATCTTTGAAAAATCATGACTATTGTTATACATTTTCCCACTTTTTTCCCAGTAAATATTGCCCCAAGTTTAGAAAACAAATTTGAGGAGGTAAGTCAAGGAACAATTTTATTATAAAATAACTTAAAAGGATATCATTTTTAAAGGGAAGAAAAGAACAATGCCAAAAAAAAAAGAAATGTATCTTTCTGTGACAAAAATTTAAAATCTTACAGATGAGAGAATCTTAATATTTATCTCAATCAACAACGTATTTCGTACATGAATCCTCTCCCTCTACTTGCCCCAAGGTCATAAATGGATTACATGTCACCAAATGCAATGGATGTTGCTGCATCTTGACTTCTCAGTTGCTTTTGACACTGCTGATATCTTACCACTTCTTAAAATGCTCTTCTTTTAGGTTTCACTGAACAAAAGACTTCTATTTTTGCCTCTGTTTTTGTCTGATTCTTTTCATATGTTGTCCAAGTTTATTTCCTTTATCCCACTCATGAAATTATGAACTTTCTCAAGATTCAACCTTCTCTTCTCACTGCACAGGCTGTGTCATCCATTCTCACCATTATGATCACAAGCTATGTGATTTGATTCACAAATTTCATCTTTGATCCAGATTAATCCTTTCAGTTCCAGATGATGATAAACAAATAACCACTTTATACCCCCTCTTTGATCCTGGAAATGTACCTCAATACCAAAGGGACTGTGTGAAAATGCATGATCTTCTTCGCCCATGTAGATCTTTAAATTTCATTTAGTACTTCTGAGTCACAGCATCTCAACATCACCCTTGGAGTTCTCCCACAGTTTCCCCACTCCAATGCCAGAGCTTCCAATTCACTCCTTATGTAATTTTTGAATCTATCCTTTTCTCTCCATCACGGCCACACTTAGCATCAGCAAGCAACACCCCTCTATTTTTTTTAATTTTATGGAAAGTAGTAAAACAAAATTTTGTAACAAAATAATAGGAAAATAACAATAGTTACTACATGGAGTATTGTTATCTTTAAAGTAGTTAATCAGCATACAAGATACAGGCTTAAAAATTTCTTCAAATGATATTAGCACATTCTTTTCAATGAACTAAATGCAGCTAGTAGCATATTTACCTTGTATTTTTTTCCCTTTCATTCATTTCTCTTTTCTTCCATCCTAGTTTCTTTTTTCATTTTGAACAATTTCTCCCCATTTCACAGTATCTATTGTAGATTTGGAACCTTATTTACTCTTTCAGTTCCACACACCAGGGAGACAATATGATACTTATACATGTGAGTCTTATTTATTTATTTCACTTTTGAGTGTGGCCTCTAGTTGCGTCTATTTACCTATAAAAGTTTCAAGCTTATCCTGCTTTATGACTGAGTAGTATTCCGTTATATAAAGAGACCACATATTGTTTATCCATTCCTCTGTTGATGGGCACGTGGGTTGTTTCCAAGATTTTTTATTATGAATTGTGCTTCTATATACATTGATGTTTTCAATTCTTCTTGGAAGATACCAAAAAGGGGGATAGCTAGGTCACATGGGACTTCTAATCTTAGTTTTTTTGAGGAATCTCCTTACTGATTTCCACAGTGGTTGCACCAGTCTACACTCTCACCAACAGTGGAGAAGTATTCCTTCTTCCCCACACCTCCTCCAGCACTTCTTATTGGTTGATTTCTTGATGATTGCCATTCTTTCTGGAGTGAAATATAATCTCAGTGTTGTTTTAATTTGAATCTCTTGAACAACTGATGATGTTGAACATTTTTTTATATATTTATTTGCCATTTGTATTTCTTCATGTGAGAAATGCTCATTCATCTCAGGTGCCCATTTTGGGATTGGGTCTTTGAATTTGGGGAGACTGATTTTTTAAAATCCTTTATATTGTTCTAGATATAAGTCCTTTGTCTGAGGGACAACTGGTTAAAAGTTTTCCCCTCTCCATGTATTGTCTTTTTACTCTGCTACAACTCTCTCCTTGACTATTGTGATATCCAAAATATTCTTCCTTCATAAACTCTTATTTCTCTCTAGTGGGTTCTCTACCTCAGCATCAGGAGTGATATTTTCAAAACAATTCTGATTATAATAGTTCCTTAAAAAGAGGTTTTTAAAAATAACATCTCAGTGTTCTTAGTATAAAAAGCAAAAACTAGAACTGAAACAAAAATCAAATGATTCTTAGCATGGCCTATGATTATGCACAGCCTTATCACTGATTGCTTCAGCTACTTGGTACTGGCTTCTTACTGCTATCAAGATGGCTTCTGCTGCTTAAAGTGGATCAGCACATCAATCCCAATAAACATTTGTTGGGGGAAGGAATGAATAATTCAGATATGGAATCACTGCCAGTAGAAAATTTATTTCATACAAGGAATTTATCCTTTAGATATAATAAAGGGCAAGGCTATTTCTCTCTTATGTTTTATTTATAAATAATATTTTTAAAATATTGAAAAATATGACTTAGTTCCATACAAGTTGCTCCTCTATGACCAATTTCAGAGAATTCCACCTCTCAAGTTGAAAAATATAATGATACTGGTGAATCTGTAAGTCCTACCTTAAAAATGCTATCTCTTCACTAAAAATTATCCTACTCACTAGGCATTTACTGCCTTGTAAATTCTGGGAGGCATTTACTCCCAGAATTTTGCTAGAACTAGAAATTACCTATTGAGGATTAAAACATCCAAGTCAACTTTTATAGGGTCACTCCTTTGCATTTCTAAAATAATACTAAAAAATCACATACTTAGGAATAAAATAAAGAAGGCAAATGTAGTCTCCTCACTCTCTTCTCTCTTTCTGCTCATGCCCAAATCTAAGCATATTTATACATACACTTCCCATATAAGAAAACATATGATGGAAAGAAATTATTAGACAGAAATAGTAGATAAGAAAGAAATACTATTTTGTATGATTATCTATTTGACTCAAATTAGAATATAGTATTCATGAATAGAGAAATTAGAATATAGTATTATTATAGTATTTAATACTATAATAATTTGATAGTAGTATTATAGTAGTTGATATAGTACCAAATTAGAATATAGTATTCATGAATAGAGAAAGTTATGTTTGGGGATGTAGCTGGAAGAAAGATTTCTCAGGAAGTATTGCCCAGAAATAATTCAATTTATCCTAATTGTGTGCTGATCATTGACTTCTTGATAAAACGATAAACTACATTTTGCTTTACTTTAGATTTGTTCTACCTGTATTTTGGAAAATATTAAAGACCACATTGTGTTTTTCCTATAACTTTTTAAAACATAGGCATTAATATTTTCATATATAATGTATCACTCTTTTGATAATCTTATTCAACATGTTTAAATTGCTAAGGGTATAAGGAGGCTAGATTTAGACTGAACAAAGGGTTACTGCTAAGCAGAATCAAAACTGCATCTGCCATGTTCATATATATGTTACACACACACACACACACACACACACACACAGCTAAAACCCTTTTTATGCTTCAGCTCAAACTGTGGTCATCATGACCCTAATCATAGTGCTATAATCAAGCCTTGTCTCCTCTCTCTCTCTCTCTCTCTCTAATTTTCTCTTTCCTTCAAGACAGCACCCTCACTTCAAGTTCATCCCACAATCTCACACTTTAGATGCTGTGGCTCCAGGATGTGTCATGTTGTGTTCCATCTGAGCAGAGGCAGTGCTCATCAATCAGTGATTCCCAGGTGCTAATCCTCACCCCAGTTAGCTGATTTGGGCCTCGGGATTCTGACCACTGCAGTGGTCAATCACACAGCTGTTCTATTCCACTTCATTATCTCCCTGTTCTTTCAGATTATTAAATTATGGCCACGAAGACAAAAGAAAAGAGAAAGGGGACCAAAATCATCAAAATCACATGTCCTGAAATACTTAATATGACTTATATTTTTCCTCTAATTGACATGTTGTAAAAGACTATTTTCACCAAATACTTAGCAGTCAAATGAATAAGATTGTGAGAAATCACTGTGATGATGGTGCTGATTCTTGCAGATTTTTGTTTTGTTTTGTTTTTATTCATAATGTATATCAACCCCACATATTAATCTTGAGATCATTTCTTTAATCCTTAATAAATATTATTTATTTAAACCTTATACTCAGAGAGTAATAATGTCATTAACAATCAGTGTTGTTTACTCAAAATATGTCCAACACTATTCCTTTATTCAGAGACTGTCATTGATTCAATCAGTTCATTAAAAATTACCTATTGCCTTGCAGCTGACTTCTGAGATAACAAGAAAACTCTGGCATTTTGCTACATTTATCTAATTTCAAGAAAATACAATGAGAAATTATTTGTTTTAATATATTCTTTGTATTTATGAAACATTTGTTAAATGTTTTGATGATTTTTCAGTGTCAGAAGTAATATATGTGAACATCTTACCAAACTGAGTTGATGGCAATACATTTTTTTTGGTTTAGGGAATTGAACTTAGGGCCTTGCACTTGCCAGGCAAGTACTATGCCCTGAACTACATCCCTGGCCTTGGCAATCAATTCTTATAAAAGACTATGTGTAATAGTATTGTCTGTAAAGGAATAGTAAAATTGGTGTTTTGAAATCAGTTTCCATGAAGAGATTTTTCTAGGATATATTCCAAGGATATATTCTGAATAAAAATATATTCTAAGAAATAAAAGGAATACAAATATAAAAAGGAGAAAGTCAAATTATCACTGTCTTACGATTCTACACCTAGAAAATTCTAAAATCCAACAAGTATTTCTCAGAATTGATAAATACAGCAAGATTGCACATAAAAAAATCAGCATACAAAAGTTGATAGCTTTCCCACACATCAATAATGAATGTGTAAACAAAAAAAATCAGGAAAACGGCCCCATTTACAATATCCTTGAAAATAATTAGTAATAAACAAGGAGGTCAAGGACTTCTACAATAAAAATTTTAAATTTCTGAAAGAAAGCACTGAAAATATTTCCATCTTCATAGATTGGGAGAATTAATATTGTTAAAGTGTTTATAGCAATGAAAACCATTTACAGATCCGTTGCAGTCTCCATAAAAATGTCAAAGACATTCTTCACCAAACTAGAAAAAGAAACCTAAAATTCACATGACAGCACAACAAACTCCAATAGCCAAAGAACTCTTGAGCAAAAAGAACAATGCTGAACACATCAAAATACCCAATTTCAAAATGTACTATTGAGCATTGTAGCAAACCAGCCTGATTTTGGCATAAAAAGAGACATGTAGACTAATGAAATAGAATAGAGGACTCAAAAGCAAAG
>PVJX010040655.1:0-15082 GCA_004027295.1 Dolichotis patagonum | reverse complement strand
CCAGTCACTCTATGAATTAATAGAGGGTAGGAATTGACAAGACAATTAGGGAAAACAATTAAGGGCTTAAGAAATATAAGTCAAAGTATAAACCCTTCTCTCTCTGTTTTTTTTTTTCTTTAGTGCTAGAGAGCTAAGGCCTTCACTCTGATTCACCTCCTAAGCCCTTTTTATTTTTATTTTTTAAGTTTTTTTGAGGTAGGGTCTTGCTATGTAGTTCAGGCTGGCTTTGAATTTATGACTTTCCTCTTGCCTTACCCTCCTGAGTACTGGGATGACAGGTGTGCACCAACACACCTGGCTTTATTTTTATTTTGAGGCAGAGTTTTGCTAAATTGGCTTAGCTGGGGTCAAATGTGTGGTCCCACAGTGCCTCCCAGAGTGTTGGGACGTGACGTGTATGTCACTGTGATGGGCTCCTAACAATGCTTTCATTCCATCACCTTTAATGTAATTGGCAGTTTGTATCAACTTATATAGAGTCATCATTCTATTTGCTTATAGATAGATTAAAGAGTCAAATTATATACATTTCTTAAAATATGGGAAGTAGAGTAGGAGGGATGCATTTTATCTTATTTTTGCTCAGGTAAGTAGAAAACTGAAGGAAAATGTCAAAGTTATACGTGATTATCCATTTTAATTCATATGCTTCTTTTGCTCTAGTGTATAGAACTCCAAAGACAAAAAATTGAAAAGCACTAGAGGCAGAATTGAAATCAAGTCTATTCTTTTAGGATTGATTCCTTTTTTCCTTTCAAAATGTGGGGTAGTTTTGTTTCCTAAACATGAGGAGAATAAATATCTTCTTTACTGAGGGATGAGTTAATTCAAATTCAAAACATATAACTTGCAGAATTAAGAAAAGATTTCAGATACCTTTTAGTTCCTGTCCTCTGACCTCTCATCCTATACACTGCTTTTCTTACTCGTCTTCCCTATTACATGGCTCGCCTCCCTTCCTAGATATTAGTTTGCCAGAGGTGCCCCATGCCCCTCTTAGATACTGCACATAGTATCATTCTGATTAGGAATGTGACATAGAAGATTTCTTTCCCACAGAAGAGGTAAACTTAAATTTCATACAGCAAAGTTTTTCTTTTTTTATTATAAAAAGAAGAGAAGAAGAAAAAAACCCCAGAATTTAAAAACAAGATAATAGGAGAGTAAAAATAATTAATACATTGCATATTGTTATCTTCAGAGTGGTTCCTCAGGGTACAAGATATAAGCATGAGATATTGTCCAAACAATACTAACACAAACCTTTCTTTTCAGTGAACTAAGAGAAATCAGCAGTATATCTGATATATATATATATATATATATATATATATATATATATATATTTTCCCCCCCTTCCTTCTCCCTTTTCCCCATCATCTTTTCTGTCTTTTTTTTTTTTTTTTTGGTACCAGGGATCAAACTTGTGACCTTGTGCTTGCCGGGCAGGTGCTTATGCCGCTGAGTTAAATCCTCAGCCCCACAGTTTCTGTTTTCTTTTGAACAGTTTCTTCCGGATTCACAATATCTATTGTACATTTTGGGTCCTATTTACTTGTTCAGCTTCTCCCACTAGTGAGACTATATGATGTTTACACATGTGGGTCTGATTTATTCCACTTATGAATATGGTCCCGAATTGCATCTATTTACCTATAAGGTCTTTTCTTTTTCCTATGAAAGTCTTAAGTTTATCTTTCATAAACAGTACTACTCCATCCTATAAAGAGTCTTTTTTATTTATTCCTCAGTTGGTGGACATTTGAGTTGTTTCCAAGATCTAGCTATTACAAATTATGCTATAATAAACACATATATGATTGTGGTATGATGTTTTTAATTCCTCCAAAAAGATACCCAGAAGGGGAAGAGTTGGGTTGAATGGGACCTCTAGTCCTAGTTTTTTGAAGAATCTCCACACCGATTTCCACAGTGGTTGCACCAGTCTGCATTCCCCCCAGCAGCGCAGAAGGGTACCTTTTTCCCCACAATCCCTCCAGCATTTGTTATTGGTTGATTTCTTGATAGCCATTCTTTCTGGAGTGAAATAGAACTCAGTGTTGTTTTAACTTGCATCTCTTGGATGACAAATAATGTTGAACATTTTTTCATATATTTATTTGCCATTCATATTTCTTCATCTGAGAAGTGCATATTCATTCCAGATGGCCATTTTTGGATTGGGTCTTTGAATTTGAGGACTCTGATTTTTTTCAGTTCTTTATATGCTCTAGACATAAGTCCTTTGTCTGAGGGACAACTGGCTGTAATTTTTTCTCACTCCATGAGCTGTCTTTTCACTCTGTTGGTGATTTATTTTGTTGTGCAAAAGCTTTTTAGCAAGGTGAGATTCCATTTCTTGATTCTTTTAGTATAAAATCAGCATGGTATTGGCAAAAAAAAACCTGAGGAACAGAATAGAAGATGTGGATGCAACTCCAAAAACACTCAGCCAATTTATCTTTGACAAAGGGGCAAAACAAGTTCACTGGAAGAAAGATAACCTCTTTAATAAATGATGCTGGAAACATTGATTTTCCACATGTTAAAGACTAAAACTAGGCCCAGGCTTATCAACATGTGCTAAACCAAAGTCTAAATGGATCGAGGAATAAATATAAAACAGAAACACTAAATCTACTGGAAGGGAAAATAGGCAGAGGTCTTGAAGACATAAGTATAGGCTTCATGACCAGTAAGGTTTTTCTAAGTGTATATTAGAGCTTCTATGTTCCTATTGAATGCAGTTTTAGAAATTTTCACACAGAACTTTATAACCCAATGGCAGTTGAAAGTTAAATGGCATTCTGAATGTTTACTATTAAATGACAGAAATATCAGCAGGTCTAGAAGTTGTTCATTTATAAGTGTTATTTTGTGTTAGGTAACTGCAATCTATCTATTTTTTTTAACTTAGAAAAATGGAAATGGAGATTAAAAATGGCAGAGTAAAGATGGTAGCAAAATATAGCCTCTCAGGAATTGGGATGCAAGACACCTAAAAGCCAACAACTTGGTGAGGGAAAAAAGAAGATCTCAGTGAATTGGGAGGGAGCTGACAGGAAAAACTAGAAACTACAGAGAAGCTGGAGAAATTGAACACAACACAGAGAAACAATGAAGCAGCCTAGAATGCTAAGCCTAGTTCCCAGGGAGGGGAACCTAACCTTGTTCACACAAAGTAAACCTCCCTGGGTGGGAAGCTCCAGGGAGAAACAATGGACCAGGCTAGTAGTACTACAGACACACACTCCCAAGTCCACAGCAAAATCGAACACAGTATAGGGTTTTACTCTAAAAGAAACTAGCCATTTGGGGAAAGGGTTAATTCTTTAAGACTAACCTGAAGAATAACTAAAGAATAACTACACTTCAGGGTTTCTGGGGTCACCCTACCATGGTAACCAGATGGGACACAACCAAATGATCATGGAGAAGGTGCAGGCTAGACACACACCCTCTAAGCAATTTAAGCCCACACTGGAAGAACATGGGGATCTTGCCCTCCACAGTGAGAAACTGGACCACCATGGGTTTTGGAGGGGCTGGGTCTGAAAATGCTGGGAGTAAGTCCAGCGGATGTGTTGACAGCACCCCTCTGCCCCCTGACTATATCCAGCATAGAACTAAGTAGTTTGTTTACTTTTTCCATCCGCCAATATGATCAGGGATCCAACTCAGCTTGGACAGTTGTCATAGTCTGGGGTACATGGACAAAGAGGTTTCTGGAGTGCGGTGGAGCATCTCACAAACTCATGAGCCAAAAGCTAGGTAGAGAAAGAAGTGACTTGTGGTACACAGAGTGACACAGAAACCAGGAGTGGCTGGAGTGAATACAACCCTAGGGAGGACACCATTGACTAACAATGCTGAGCAGAAAAGATGGGGCAGGATTCAGCATTCATACCCAAAAATGTGAGTGTGGAAACAAATAAGACTTAGTAGGTTAGGGACTTGCTATCTCTCCCCCATACCTGGTGGATTCCAAAACTACAGATCTTAGAAAGAAACTAGTCATTTAAAAAGATGAAGAAAGATTTTGGACTTGTTTCTTCCTCTCTCTCTCTGTCTTTCTTTTGCTCTGTCTGCTTTGGGAAGAAAAGAAAGAACAATGCTAGAAAAAAGGGGCACTGGGTGTAAAAGACATTATTAATTTTTGAGAAGCATGGAAAAGATAACATAAGAGAAACAGAGACTAAATGGAAGAGAATGGTGATGGAAGCTGAGTGTAGTGGTGTACACTTGTAATGCCAGCACACTGGGAGGCTGAGGCAGGAGGACTGAAAATTTAAACCTAGCCTGGGCAATATATATACATACATATATATATATATATATATATATATATATATATATATATTTTTTTTTTTTTTTTCCTCCGTAAATAGTTGACTTTATTGTTATCTGGGATAGTTAGTTTTACAGAACTGTTTCTTCTTTGTAGTCCAGATTAGGAAGATTATTTCAAAAATGCCTGTCATAGACCTGCTTGAGTTAGTGAATTTCCGATTATCTGAAAGCAGTATATTAGAACCTCTATCAGTCAACTAATGAGCATTTATGGAGCACATACTGTACAGTAAAAACCTAAGCTTTGATGAGTGTAGAAACCTTGCTTATTTCTTCTTTGTGCCTAAGCTTTCTTAAATAGTGCCTAGGTATTCAGTACTTACTTACTGACGAATACTGAGATCATAAAAAAACAGAGGTAATTGCTTCGTTATCATTAAATTCATCAGCATGACTTTAAATGGTTGTTTAAAAAGCTACAACAGACTATTCTGAAAGTTTTCTGGTATCAGCCACAAAAATGGCAATAGATGGAATAGACTAGGGGGATTCATCAAAGAGATTTTATTTTTATTTTTCATCAATAATAAAGTGTAATAGGACTCAAAAACTTTTTGTGTATATTTTTAAAGTAATTTTTTCACTTGCAAACATTGAATGTGGGAACCCATAATTTAAATTTATATTTTTTAGAATTAAGATTCATTTTGTCCATACTTGCATAAAATACCTTAACTTATTCTTAAATCCTTTCTGAAATAATCAGAATTGTTTGGGTCATATTTGGGGAATACAGACGCAGAGAACAAATCAAAATTACTTAAGAATGAAGTACAAGATAGAGATTTTTTGTGAGAAAGGCAGAAGAAAAGTTTCACCTTTACTTTACTGACTAGTTTTGCAGCACAATGTTCAAACCTTCTATTCATGTTTTTCTCTACTAGTGTATTGTAGGGAGTGGCGTGATAGACTCACTGCTGCCACCCCATCCCGCCCTCCTGTGGGCATTTGGTGCGTCTGCCTACATTACCCATGATCCTCTCTGCCTGGCCGGACATGACTGAGACCTATCCGGTCTCTCCACAACGTCTCTGCCTGATGATGACAATTTCCTGCCCTCACCCTATATAAACCATGTTCACTTCCTCAATAAACGAGACTTGATTGGAACTGCTCAACTTGTCTCCGTCTCTCTTTCCTCTTGCCCTGCCCCCCCATCCCCATTCCCTCTCCAGGTGAGACCCACGGACTGATCCGTGGGCCGGATCAGTGTATAATATAAATGCACAAAGTTGTGAATACATAGGTAAAAATTTATGATGATAAAAGTGTGGATTTTCATTGGAGGATAGAATTAAGAACTTTCTTTTTTAATTCTTTCATTTTCTAAATACAGACTTTTTCTATAATGAATGTGTATTACTCTTATTACTAAGAAAGCACATAAATATACAGCATCAAGTTATCAATTTTATACTGTATTGCAACATAAATTTTCACTCACGTGTAATCTTCTTCAGACCCTCCATTATTGAATCCACAGTAACTTTTCCCTTTCCTGTAAAACATTTTGGTTCTGATTCAGAGGCAGTCACACAAAAGCTCATAACAGTTTTTTGTTTTGTTTTGTTTGTTAAGACACACCACTTTTTTTTTTTTTTTTGCACTGGGGATCAAACTCAGGACCTTGTGCTTGTCAGGCAGGTGCTTATGCTGCTGAGCCAAATTCTCAGCCCAAGACATCAGTTTTAAAATCCACTCATTCATTAATGAATATTTAGGTTGGTTTTAGATTCAGGCTACTGGCAATTACAATGTGATGAACATGAGAGGGTAGCTATTTCTTTGACCTGTTGATTTTATATCCTTTGGATATACCCAGGGGGAGGATTCTGGGTTATATGGTAGCTCTGTTTTTAACTTTTTGAGGATGCTATATATTATTTTCCATAGTGGTTGTAGTAATTTACATTCCCAAGAACAGTGTACCAGGAGAAACCTGGGGATTTACAATCCTATATCTAGGCCATAGTAGCACCTGCAAGAGAAAGGACTATAGAGAAAGGTAAAACAAAAAACGAGTAGCTGTGAAACAAGTGGATGGAAGTCTTTTTCTATGATGCCACCAGACAGGAGAAAGAGCAGGAAGGCCATGAGTGGTACCCTCAGGAATTCTTTTAAGGAAATAATGTTTTTAAAAAAGGTATCTAAATAAATACATTTAATAATAGAAACTGCGAGGAAGAAAGCAGGCTTATTGGCAAAAGACAAGGTTGAGAAGGAACAATTTCAGGCACACAAGACAAGTAGACTTAATCTTTTAGTTCTACAAAATATTACACCCTTTAGCTTTGAAGCTAACAGTATTTATCTCCTTCTCTCCTCCCTCTTCAGAAGTCTGAATGTAGTTTATTCTGTTCTTTGCCAGCAACAAAACATGAGGCCAGAACTTGAGGATCAGAAACCAAATGAAAATTTCCCTAAATTATAAACGGTATAGAACATGTAAGGGTAAGATAACTATTCAGTTTAAAGCAGTTTCAGCAAAGTCAGTTAACCCGCCCAGGCTTGATGTAGAAAATGTTGAGATTATGAAAACAAAATTTCAGCAACATAGTAGGAGGAATGAAAAGCAAAGACTGAAGATTCAAAGTAGAAAACCCAAACCACTAATGAATAAGAGAAGTGTACCTTTCTCTAATCTACCCAAGAGTCCCTAAGGATAAGACTGATACCTAATTTTCCATATATAAGGGATGAAGTTATCCAAGCAACTTGGAGGGTTTAGGGACTTCTTTTAGGGACGTGAATCATTTTCCAGACAAGGGGACAGCATATATAGTTGCTTGAGAGCAAGATATCTGCAGAATTTTCAAGTCAGCCTCTGTGGCTGAACCTGTGCATGTTCAGACTGAAAAGGAGGTTGGAGATGTATAGTGTTAATATTATGAAAGGTCTTCTAGGCCAATGGAATGTCATTGAAAAGTTTTAAACCATGAGTGTGGCAAATCATATTTAGGTTTTATTTATTTTGTGTGTGTGTGTGTGGGGTGGGTACCAGAAATTGAATTCAGGCAGGCCCTGTGCCACTGAGATATATCCCTGGCCCCTCTATTTAGGTGTTAGAATATCATATTTAAGTTTAGACCTCATACTTAAGCTTTATTTATTTATTTTTACTTTAAGGAAAAGAAGATGAAGGAAACAGTGGAAACACATTCAGGTTTTCAAGCCTGCGTCGGCGTGGAGAGTGGGAGAACTGGAAGGAAGCCCGAGAAGAGTGAGGTTAGCTGAGAGGCTACTACAGTCATCCAAGCAAAAGAGGATGCTGGTCAGTATTGGTGTATAGAAATGTGAGAAAAAACTGGCGGACAGCGTAGACCTATGTAAGAGGACAAACGGACAGAACTTGGTGACTGAGTGTAGGAGGCTGAGAGGGGAGAAAGCAAAGACTATGATTAAGATTTTGGCTTATGCAGCTGAGTTTATGTCCATTCATTGAAAAAAGAGACACACAAGGAGGTTTTCAGGGATGGGGAGACAACCCAGAGACATGTGACTGGTTTTTAGACTAGGGATGTGAACTCTGTGGTAGAGGTTTGCCTAGCGTATGTGAAACCCTGGGTTTAATCTCTAGAGCCACAAAGAAAAAAAAAATCAAGAAATTGATTTCCTTGTTCTTATACGAAAAACAATGAAAGAACAAGGCAGCATATTCGGAGTCTCTAATGAGTTGTACGAATAAAGCTCCTAAGAGTTCAGGGAAAGAAAAGTGGACCTTTGACCGAGGGATGGATAGTGATAGAAACCAGGGAATGCAGCAGTGAGACAGGAATTTATGCCTGGACTTTTGGATACCTGGAGATGGAAGGGTGGAGGAGCACGCTAGAGGGGAAATTGTGTTAACTGAGGGACAAAAGTGGGAAGGAGCAAGGTATTTTGAAAGAACTGTGGGTGGTTCCATTGGCTTGCAGCTTAACGTAATGTAAGCAGGGGAGAGGAGTCCTGAGGGGCACAGGGGACTTTGTTGGAGAGTTTTGTTCATCGCTGGGGATCAGACCCAGGGCCTCGCAAATGCTCTGTGCGCGAGCTACATGTTCAGCCCAGTACACCCTCTTACATTCAAGGCCAACACTGCATAGAAATTATCTGCCAACATCATTAAAATATTATGGTAAAAAATACTGTACTCCAATATGCTTGGTTTTTTTTTTTTATCAGAAGAACAAAAAGTAGTAGTTTTTTTTTTTTTTTTGTACCAGGGATCAAACTCATGACCTCCTGCTTGCTAGGCAAGTGCTTATGCCACTGAGCTAAATCCCCAGCCCAGGGAGTAGGAATTTAAAAGGTAATTATATAATATAACGGCCTGTAGCTGAGTCATGTAACTAGAGTCAATAAAAATCTCAATAAAGAAGCAAAGTCAGCTGACTCCAAATGCTTTCTGCTTCTTCCACGTCTCTCCCTAATACTTATTTTTATTTTGAATTTTTAATCACTTTAATATCTTCCCTTCTTTTTTGGGCAGGAATCATGCCCTCAGGCACAAACTAGCATATTGGTTGTACTTGTAGTTTAGGAAATAAAAGTCTAGTCATAATCTTAACAAATCCTTGCTTTTCTTCACCTTTAATATACTTCACAGGAAAAGCGGGGTCTGTCTCATTGGCACCACTCTGCACCCATTGTACATGTGGCATCTCAGCCCCACAGACCAAAACCAGAATCTGTATTTTATAAGTTGCCCGGGTGATTCATATGCACATTTCAGTTTAGGAAGCACTGAAATGTGCATATGAATATGATAAAAAATAGAGATCATTCCTGAGGATCTTCAATGCAGGGTAACAAAAATATACTTTAAAGAAGAAAACATAACTATAAAAGCTTCTCACCATTAAACATCAAATGAGGCATCAGGTCCTTTATTTCTTCTTCCGTGAGTTCAATCCCCTCACTTGCTAGAAAGCTGACCAAGTTCTCGACGTCAATCACCTCTCCTAAGAAAGATGAAAAATGACTTACAGAAATATTCTGAGGCAATTTATGAAACACTATCATAGTGCTTACATATATCATCACCCAGGTACAAGGGATCATCAAAATATGTGGTGAATGCTTAAAAATAAACACTACTTATTACAATAAACTTAAATATATATTGAAATAAATTAAAATCAAGTTGGAATTTATGCTATTCACAGGGTATTAAAATGGTAGAGGACTAAATTTCAGTGATTTTACTCCAAATAAATGCATGAAGCAAAAAGTTAATTGGAGATAAAATTTCAGAACATCATTTATTGCTATTTTCAGTCTGTTTATTGGTGAGAACTAAAATGAAACCATCAGCCTTTTTTCTTATAATCAGTTATTCATTCTGTTTTGGTAAAACCTATAAAGAAAGACTTCCCCCAGGCAAAAAAAATATAGTAAGACACATTGCCCTTAATGCCCCTCAAAGCACTCCCCTTGTTTCAAACACACTTATCCTAATGTTCTTGCTACTTTCTGAAATGGTTCTGGAGGTCTTATTTCATGAAAGGAGAGAAGACCAAGAGATGAGAGGAGCGGGAAGGATAAAAAAAGAATTAAGAGGTATTCTGTACATGTAGAAACTTTTCATGAAGATTGTAATTATTATGTACTGCAAACATGTACTAATAAAGAATAAGAAATGTAAAAAGAGGGGCTGAGAATATAGCTCAGTGGCACAGCACCTGCCTGGCAAGCATGAGGTCATGAGTTTGATCCTTGGTACCAAAAAAAGATAGTAAAAGGACATCATATTATAATGATACATGCATTATCTATGCTTATAGCAGCACAACTCAGAAGAGTAAAATGTTGGATGTGTCCTATATGTCCATCAACAGATGGATGGATAAAGAAAATGTGGTATTAATACACAATGGAGTACTACTCTCCCATTAAGAAGGATAGACTTGAGTCATTTGTTGGAAAATGGTTGTGCTTTGAGACAATGTTAAGTGAAATAAATCAGACACACAAGCTTAAATATTGCATGGCTTCTCTTATATGAGAAACCCAAAAGGAAGATAAATTATAGGGAAAAAATTAAAGATAGATAATAGGAAATGGGAGGATACATCTTTAGCAAATAGAAAGGGGGTCAAGAGATGGAAGAAGCAGGAAGGGATGGGCCGGGGATTTAGCTCAGTGGCTTAAGCGCCTGCCTGGCAAGCGCGAGGTCATGAGTTCGATCCCCGGTTTAAAAAAAAAAAAAAAGAAGCAGGAAGGGAGAGAGGAAAGGGACAGAAAAAGAATTAAGATTATATATATATAATCTTAATATATATATCTCAACTGTCCACAATGAATGTAACCATTATGTACTGTAAACACATTCTAATAAAAACAGAAATAAAATACAGAAAACTTTAGAGAAATTATGAGCATTGATTTGTAAAAACATATTTGTCGGGCTGGGGGTTTAGCTCAGTGGCACAAGTGCCTGCCTGGCAAGCACAAGGTTGTGAGTTCAATCCCCAGTATCAAAAAAACAAAACAAAACAACCAAAAAGCAAAAAACCAAAAAGCCAAAAAACACATTTGTTATTGTTTACTCAAGTTGAGAAGCATCCACAAAATAGAACATATTCTATGGAAAATTTAAACTTTTAATGGAAAATACTTTTCCCTACCATTAATCTGAAAGAACTAAAACACTATAAGATTTTCCTATCATGTCTTGCAACTTACCCTTGATATAACGGACTGCATCTATTAGATCATTCAGAGCAACAGTTCTATCACCTGTAAGACAAGGAAAACATGCTTCAGATACAGATAAGCTAATATTACTGAGATAGACACAATTTACATTACACTAAGTTCTGCAAAATTGAAGATTGTAGGAATCCAGAGATCTTTTTTTCTAATTATTTTTTATAATTTATGAACTTAGAGAGAAATGTTACCTTAGAAACAAAGTTTCAATCTATGATGAATCATTATTATATCTTTCTTTTTCCTTTGCTTTAGAGATGACTAGAGTAACATATATTAGGAAGTGGTTGTTTCAGTTAAATGCAGGAAGACAGAAGAAATGAATCTGATCCTACATATTTTTATTTCTTCAGCATTACCTAAGCAAGAGAAGGTATCTGATCTAATGAAACTGGATGCAATCTCCTGGAAAAGAGTGTAGATAAAAAAGCAGCCATAGGTCTAGCCCTCAAGAACTTCATTACTGAGAGATCTTGGAGGTGAGGAAAATTCAGAAAAAGAAGTGGAGAAGACTCCATCTGTGAAGGTGAAGAAAACCAGGTGAGTATGGGACTTCAAAAATATGAAGAAAAACACACATTAATAAGAAATGTGGAAAAAAGAGTTTCAGGAAAGATGGGGTGGGCACTTGTGTCAAATGCTTCCAAGATATCAACTGAAATGAGAGTAGAGAACTGAGTATGAGCCTTGATGGTAGGTCACTGATGATCTTTTTGAGGACTGCTAATTCATTGCTTGGGTAGGCATGGAAATCTGGAGTGAATTTGAGGTGAGGAAATGGACACAATGAATAATGACAATTTTTTGAGACGACTATGTTGTGAGGCGGAACTAAGAGTTGGAGTGGTAGCTGGCTGGGAATAAGTATGATAGAAAAGTATGTCTGCTGTGCAAGTAGAGAGATGCGATAGGGAAACTAACAATTGATGCTAGAAAGACAGAATATTGAATTGAAGGAGTTAAATCAGAATACAAGAGAAAATGGAAACCAGAACACAAGTGAAAAGCTGGCCCGTGATTCCTTTTCCTTTCTAGAAAAACATAAGGCAGTACATATGGGTATGGATATAGGTAGGATCATAGGAATAGAGGCAGGAAAATGAGGACATTCTCACCTAACTCTATCTATTTTCTGTGTGAAATCTGAGGTGACATCATCAGCTCAGAGCTGAGGTGAGGAGGTATTCGCAATTGAACAGAGAAGCTATAAAATTGTCTCTGAGAGTAAGAAAGCTAATTTACTTCAGAAATGTAAAAGAGACTTTCCTTGGCAGCGTGAAGGACTGACTTCAAGTTGTGGCCATTATGTGAAGTGACTTCAATTAGCATGATTTTGTGTTTTTCTTCAGCAGTCTTAAGCTGTACAAGGTGAAACATGTAGTAAGGTGTGGGATGTGTTTTTGCTAAGCAAATTTGATAGGAGTTCTGAGTATTTGTAAGATATTATGATGTTAAGGTTGTTATTTATTTATTTATTTTTTAAATTTTATTTTGAAAAGAACAAAACCAAATGAGAAAGAAAACTAAACAGGGTCATTCAAAACAGAAGGATGGACATAGCACATGATTAAAACTACAATACAAGTGATCTACAATGGTTATTATGATGTCTCTTATTATCTTCAATAGAATTGTCTATATCATCAGGCGTAGTAAAATTGAACATAGCAGTACAGAACAATATCAATAAAAACAAAACTTTGGAGACATTATAGGACTTCAAAAGCAGGTAATAGTCAAACCAGAGTGAGTGTCCTACTGAATCTTATCATCTTCAGAGTAGTTGCCTATACTCTCAGACTTGATACTATCAAACATAATAGATTCGAATAAAATCAGTCAAGACAAGACAGCAATCTAACAAACCAGATTCAAATAAGATCAGTCATAATAAGACAGTTTAAGTAATATAGGGCTTCAGATTAAGTTAATAGGAAGTTAAGGATGGTTACTGTAGTATATCCTGCTATTTTTGGAATAGTTGTCTGTGCCCTCAAATCTAGTACAAGTAGACAGACTGGAACAGAATATAACCAAACTAAACAGAGCAATGAAAACAATGTGGGTTTTAAATCATGATACACTATTAACAATATCCTGTGCCTTCCTTTTTTAGACAGTTCCTCCCCTTTCTCTTTCATGGGGTGCATTGTACATTTTGGATCCCACTAACTCCTTTAGTTTTTAGATTAGGGAGGCAACCTGCTATTTACCTAAGTGGTTCTGAACCTTTTTACTCCTGAACTTGATCTTAAGCTTTGTTCTTTTACCTACAAAAGCCTCAAGGTTTTCCTCCCTTATACCTGAGTAGTTTTCCACTGCACAAAAGTGTCATGTCTTTCCAACCTATCTGTAGCTGCTGGACGAGCTACCCCTATTTCTCTCTGATTCCCTGTCACATAGAGTATTATTTTCTCATCTTTGACTTTCTGTCCATAAACCCTCTCTCAGGTTAGTTACGTTTCCTATACAGAGCATCTCAATGGACCCTATCTCCTGACCCACTCTGCCTGTGTTTCTTTTTGTTAGTGTATCAAGGCCACCTATCTTAGAGATTATAGCCAACCTTCTCTGCCTCATCTCTGCTATGCTATTTTTCTGCTGTTAATTGTCTACTTTCCCCCTTCATTCCACTGTCTGCCCTGTTCATTGAAGCCTCTCTACCACTGTTCCTGTAACCCTGGTTTTTTTTTCTCTCTCTAGAACATCCTTTAGTATTTTTTGTAGGGTTGGATTGGTGGTCACGAACTCCCCCAGTTCTTCTTTGTCATTGAAGCATCTTGTTTCTCCATTAATATTGAGAGATAGTTTTGTAGGGTACATCAATCTAGGTTGGAGGTTATTTTCTTTCAGGGCTTGGAATATTTTGCTCCAAGCTCTTCCTGATTTGATGGTTTGTGTTGAGAAGTCTGTCTTGATTTTGATGAGATTTTCTTTATAGGTGATCTGGTTTTTTTCTCTGACAGCTTTTAATATTCTGTTCTTGTGTTGAATTTCTGGGATCTTGATTATTATATGTCTGGGTGTAGCTCTGTTTTGGTTGTAGCTGGCTGGAGTTCTGTATGCCCCATATATCTGAATATCTTTTAAAAAATTTTTTTAAAATTTTATTTTAAAAGGGAGTAAAATTAAACGCAACCAAACAGAATAGAACAGGACATAAGGAAAAAAGATGGCAGACTGGTAGGTAGCAGGAGAGAGACGCTCTCTGAGAGAGACAGCTCAAATGCCAGAATAAAACACCCTGGAGAGACCCAAACAGAGAGAGATGAACTCTCACAACCCAGGAAGAAACTAAAGTGCAAAAAACTGCTCGAATATGAGGTCCTGGGGCTACTATTAGTGAAGATAAGATCAGCGAGCACGGCGCCCTCCTTGAGCTGCCTGAATTCCTGCCTGACCTGAACAAGCGATCCCTGCCAAAGCAATTGACTTGAGCCGCCGGAGCGTGGAGCTGAACAGCCCAGACTGGCCCTGCACTCGACCCACCCAGAGGCACCGTGAATTCGCATGCAGCCGCGCTCAAGTCAGAGGTCGGGGAGCCCAGCAGTTCTCGGGGACTGGCATCAACACGCGGTGAGTGATGGGAATAAGACCCTCCCATGGGAAAGGGGAAACTGACTAGATGACATGTTGGATTTGGGCAGGACAGCCCTAACTCCATAAGGAAGTGGCTTCAGTTGGTTGCTCCCCTCGCCGAGCAGATTGGTGGAATCTGCTTGGACTAGGGCATGCCCCTGGCAGGGACCCAGTGAGTCACTACAAATTACTTTCCTGAGATCTGTGCACACTGACGCAGTGAAGGCCTGCAAAGGTTGACTGGCCCAGAGGGGAAGAGCTAGCGCACACTGCCCATGGGTGAACTCTAATCTCTGATAACCTATTGAAGAGGGCTAAAGCTCCTAGCCTGCGCCCTCTAGAGGAGCCTTAACCAACAAGAAAAGGGTCTGGGAATTACACTGTACACTTGTATGGAAGGAACCAAAAACATGACGAAAGGGAGAAATAAGAAAACACTCCCAGCCCCCAACCCTGAGAA